>WUAM01000395.1:31502544-31517888 GCA_024336885.1 Actenoides hombroni
TGGAGGTTTGACAGGCAACCGAGCCCAGGCGGCTGCCCAGGCACCGGAGCCGCTCTGTTGGGGAGACAGGGTCGTTTCGAAGCGGCGGCGGGTTACTGAGCCGCAGCAGCACGGGGCCACTCCCTAGAAAGCGCCGAAGGAAGCAGGACTATGTTTTCACTGCTGATAAAAAAAGCTATCCAGCACAGTCAGCTCGGTCCTTACTCTTCACTGGGACGGTTCACTTTCCTGTGCTGAGGGAGTTGATTTTCAAAAGTTCATTTCCAGTCTGTATACATGAACTCAGGAAAGAAATCTTATCCCTGTTATACAAAATGCCATTATTATCTCCCTACAGCAGTGAGGATCATGGTTTTTATTGCATTTATTCATCCTCATTAACCAGTCATTAGTCATATTTTGTATCATCTGTCTTATCAGATACATGAGTGTTAAGGGACCTAGAACATTCCAGCAACTCTCCTACCCCCGCTCCACTTTATTGTCCTAATTTGCTTCTAAACCAGTCGTGTTTCACTTCTAAGATCGATACTCCTTCTGTTGTATCTTCAGTAAATGGAAGCAAAAGCGCTCTCATAACAATATCCTTTGGCTTTTTTTCTTTATTTCCTTCTTTATGTGGAGCATAGCTGTCTTTACAGACAGGTAGGTGAGTACCTGCCTTCCCAACCCTGAAGCCTCAGAGCTGAGCAATTGGGAACTTCTTGGGTTTTTTTAAGTGAACACAACCAACATTTTTTGCTTCATTCTGTGACACCCCCTCAATAGGACCTTTGTTGACATTTTTTTTTTATGCTAGTGACTGTGTTGTGTTTCTTCTTGGCACTTAAAAGAAACCTCTGGGATATCTTGGAGAATCATCTTTGGGGGAAGGATGGCAGCAAGAAGCCCAGAGCAGAGCGGTGCTGTCAGTGGAAAGGATGAAGGCCGCCTGTGCAAGGCAGGACATTCCAAGCATGTTGCGGAAGAACTTAGACAGCGGCAGCCACCTCAAATGCTGATTTCTTGTAACCAAAATTACTGGGCCTTCCTTCTGATACTAAATTACAAGTTTAGATGTCAGCCAGGAATTTACTACTACATGACTAATTCCTAAGCTTAAAGGAATATTCTTCCTAGAAAGATGAACCAAAATGTGCACACACTCACTCATAAAAGGAAAACTTTCCACACAAGGGTACCAAAAGCAGGTCTCACCCAAAGGGGGTAAGGGCTCACTCAAGGATATATCCAAAAGAAACACTCACTCACCAAAGGGGGGTGAGGCTCACTCAATCCCTGGAAGTAGCCTTGGACAGCATCCCTGATCCAAGGGGAGGGCCTTAGTGCAAGGCCTGCTTGCTCCAAGGCAACAAACTCGAACTCAGCCCCATTTACACCCTTATCGAGTTTGCAGTGTGGGCCTTCTCATTACTTGTGAGCAAGACTGCAAGAAAGTCATGCCAAGGGCCTGGACCTTGAGGTGCCTGCCAACGAATTGCTGTGAGGTGCTGGTAACTGCCACGAGCACCACGTAATGGCTGTGAGGTGCCAAACTCATCTTTATCCCATCTCTGGCAAGCCCTAGCCTTTATTAGGTTTTTGTCAGGGCAGTTGCATCTGCCACAAAGCAATTGTGCAAGGCTGTAGAAGAGGCTCCCCAAGAAAGTTACACCTGAGACAGACAGATCTGGTTTGGAGGGAAACTGCCTTGCAGGTGGAAGGGAAATCCTCTTCATAGAGCTTCCCAAACGATGACAATCAGCCCATCTCTGGGAATCTCAGCCAAACATACAGCCTGTGACTAATGGTTTTGTACAGCCCTCCACCAGGAAATTAAGAACTTCCAAGTGCAGGATGCACTCCTTTCATCAAAAACTTTGCTGTATGAACATTCAGACTTTAAAACAGATTCCAAATTCCAATCAGTTTCCTAGCACTGAGAAGAAAATATGATGGTAGTTGCACCAGAACTGACATAATGACACAGTGTAGATAAATGCAGTCCAGGCAGGATAGCAAAAGCCTTGAGAAATGGAAGCTCAGTACACAGCAGAGGAGTACAGACATGGGATGAGAAGGCATGGGGCATGTCCCCGGCACTCGAGACCCCAAGGCTACAAATGACTCCCTGTCAGTTAAAGACTCGCAGACCTTGTGCTGGACAAACCCAGCTTCCATGGGTAACAAACAGAATTAAAACCAAATACCTAACATATGTAAAACACCATCTATATTGAATTTAGATGTAACATGTAATTGCAAACCCATGAAGAAACAGCAAGATATAGAAGTGTGTTAAACATGTACAAATTACACCAAATTCATCCCAGAGTGAGGGAAAAGAAAATATCATCTTCTTCCTGGTGCGTGACTCCAGATGTGATGACTTGCCCTAACAGCTCCTCGCACACACACTAGCACAAAACCATTTCAAACTCAGGGGAGCAGTGGAAGTGTGAGCATTACACGAGTGACAAGGGGTAAAAATAGTAACAGATTATATAATAATTTTAACCGTATTAGAAGTATTCTTTCTTTTTTTGCATAAAAGCTAGACCTGGATCAATAATGATTCTTGTATTAGGCAAAGACTTCAATTGTACTAATAAATTTTTGGCTTTAAGCATACCTTTGTTTCCTCTTTGCCTGTAAACAAACTGGGTTCTGAACGATGAGCTGCATAGTTCCTGGGGTATCAGAGCAGTCAGGATGCTGGGCAAAAAACAACTTGGATTTCTTCACAGTTATAATTGTTCTTTAAAGCAGTTTTGAAATAGTTTGTGTTATTCCACTAGGTAGTGGAATCATAAGAATGTAACAGAGTTAATTAATACACTAGACATTATATGATAATAAAATATATGTGGTAATTTTATGAGATAATCAGAATCTTGATTTTTTACGTGTAACTCTGCCATATTCTAGCTGCACGATGCCAGTATCCATGAGGAATGAAGCAAGGTGTGCAGCATAAGCACAGACCTCATTCTGCTCCCATGCTGCAGGACAGCCACTAGAGCTGCCAGGCACTTGCAGTTCTCATTTGGAAAACTCACCGTAGAGGCTCCTATATTGACCCCACCCCAGGGCCCTCTCAGTGGGGAGAACACATGACTGCCAAAAAACAGGGAGCTTTGCCTAGGACATTGTTATTTTTTGGTGGCTGCTAAAACGTTCTTTTCAATTCTGGATATCTGGCCAGGAGTTAAACCGGCCTTGAAGATTGACTGTCTTGACAGAGCTTCACCTTCCACCCAGCTGTCCTGATCCCCGCCCAGGTAGACAGACTATAAAGAAGCATCCATCACCTTGTGATGATTTCTTATGTAGAATATTCTGGTTTTCTACTGTGTGACACTGAGATTTTTGAGGTAATTTGCTTCAACATGTAATTTTTTTTTCTTTGCACAATAAGTAGAATCCTAAATCATTCTGACATGAGAGACAAATGAGAATAATTCTAATTATCTCTGGGGTTTCAAAGTGGAAAATTAAATTGCAGTGGTAAATATTTGACTTCAGCACTTGCCTTTGGACCCCTTCACCCACTCTATTTTAAAGATTAACCTATGCTTCATATTTTCACTTCTCTCATTTGATGATGTACTCAGTATCTTTATCAAAGAAAATCTTTGGCAAACATAAATGGAACTCTTTGCTGGCTTAATTACTTCAGCATATTAGCCTGTAATTCCAACAATTAATTCTAGTTCCATCATTATTCTTTTTTAAAATCTTTCTTCTTGGATTTCACTGAAAAATGGACTTGGAAACAAATTACTATCCCTTTTACACTGTGTCTCAGTTGAATAATAACTGAAATTCCCTGCCTGTTTCATCCAAGGTTCTGAAAATATTTTCCAAATGTTGATGCAGAAAACGTCAAATCCCTCATTGATGAGGGTATTACTGCTATCTTCAGATAAAGAAACTGAGGTATATTGAGGCTAATTACTAGGATTATTTTGTTTGATGTCATCCAAAAACTGGATAAATACTTACAGCAACAAAAAAGAGTGCGAATTGGAGCTGTAGTAGAATTTAAAACCCAGTCACATACAATTGAATAAATCTGTGTGAAATTACTGATTTCCACATCATAAAATTAATTTAACCAGAAATAATTTCAGGTTGCTGTCTATTTGTAGTCATGAGAGAAATCCTGTGAATGCCTTGAATATACAACTATCAAGGCAGCAATACAACTTAAAACAGTATTGAAACAGCATTTGAAAAATGAAGTATTCTAAACCTATTCAGATCTGTCAACGGTAAGCTTTCTGTTCAATGTCAATGTGAGCCTTAGCACATACTCAATGATGCAGTTACTAATTACAGGACCGGAAGCTGCCTTTGTTCTCAGGATGCTAACTTCATTCAGTTGACAAAACAGACAATACCAAAGGAATTAAAAGCAGCCAACACCTCTTTTTACTGTTCTCTAGGATCCTTCTTGTCCCTTACCCAGGGGATGCACTAAAGATATTTTAGAATCCTTTAAATTTGTCCCCGTAGTATGTGCTTGCTCTCTTTTTCCTTGCCACGTTGAAACACTATCCATTCCTCTTGTTGCCAAAAAAAGCAGATCCGTTGCCCAGTGTGCAATAAGTCCAATTCTCACACACTCAGGAGAGACACTGCTGATTTAATTCAGAGTTGCACAAGGCTTGGTGCTTGGTGGTTTCCCACAAATCAAGCACACCAAATGAAACTCTCTGTGTTGTATTTATTACAAAGTTAGTAATTTACAAACCCACCCTCTTTACAGTGATTGGTGAGTAATTTACATACAATTACAATATTGCTGACTCCGTACTTCCACTACTGCATGTGCTTTAAGGGCCCAATCCGCCCTGGCCTGAGGTCTTTTTGACCTATGGGCATGAATTTTAGTAGTATAATGAAGCCAGTTCACTTACAGAGAGCACTAATTATTGATTAGCTGGCAGTACAAAACTACATAAACCCAATGTAATATCTAATTCCTTTAGGTTTATATGTTTTTCAGAGTGTCTGTTCTTCAAAGGCAGCCTGTTCTTGATTAAAGGTTCCTAGACTAATCAAAAGGCCTAACTAAATTCATAAGCACTGTCTGGGCAGATAACACTTCCACAGATGTGGAATGGAAAAATATTTCAGTTAAAATTTGAAAAGAATTGGTAAACACGCCAGTGGTTCAAAGCTATGGAGGCGGTAAGTAGCCCTTCAGCAGTGTTGTACGGGGCAGATCACAGAGCACACCTTAACATAGCAGGAGGGCCCTCCCTTACACTTCAGACTGTGAAATCAAAGAAAATGCCTTTCCCCTCTTCATTTTTAATTTTGGAGACAGTGACACAGACAAGTATTCTATAGGAATTTAATTGAGCATGGTGCTCACATAAATTCATTCTAGTCTCACATATTGAAAACTTTAGTCTGCTTTCATTGGTAAGGAAAAACCCACCCAAACCTACTATAATACATAAAACAAGAAGCAATTTACTTTGCAATTAGCTTTAAACTTTTTTTTCTGTGCAATTACTGGAGACATTTAGATATGAGCTTCCTTGTTACAAGCAGATTTTAACTCAAGAGTTTAATTATATGCTAGAAGAAAAATGTTTTCTCCAATATTTTCTTCTGAAACCTGCATTGAATACTTAATCCTGTGTTTATGAGAGTAAAATCTGCTGCTATGGATACAGTGAGGTCAACATTTCAACTTTATTATTTTACTGTTCTGTGTTAAAGAAGACTGTAGGATAATTTTTTGGTTTTGTTTCAACATACATATCTTAGAAAGTGTAATGTATTTTCAATGCATATGTAAAGCACCTTATTTAATATTTCTCTTTCAAGTATAGCAGTTATAACAAGGTCCAGACAGGCAGCACTGAAGAAACATCTTGTCTGTAATAGAACTTTACTACCATTTTCACCTGATGCTATAGAGTGTTTTACAAATATTAAGCTGCACAGAAGTCCTACGATGATCCTCAAGGTGACCCCAAAAAGAAAAATAAAAGTTTATAATTTTTAGAGTGCAAGGAAAAACAGAATAGCTTTTTGAAAAAAAAAAAAAAAAAGAAAAAAAGACCTGCAATTCTCTACTTGTTCCTTGTAAAAGAAAAATGAGTAATGTCAATTTTTATCTTTCCTGCTTTTTGAAGAACTGCAGAACAATAAATTCTTTTAATTCAAAGCATAATGCTAAAGACTGTCTCCTCAAAACTGACTGTTAGGCAGTTGAGTAAAATAACCATTCTAACTCAGTTTTAAAATGGCCTTGCAAAAAATACCTTCTCTATCTATTACTCTGGTTTTACTTTATTTTTATCACTGTATTATAATCCTTCTAATTGTCCTGCTACCTACAGCATTCCAGAAAAGGCTACACAAAATGAAAATAGCACATCATTTAGAAAGGTAAACACGACACAAATATATCCAGTCTTTTTTCTTTTGCAGGAATACAGAAAAACAGCAGAAAACCTCACCCATTTCTTCCTGTTACTGATCACACTGAAAACACTCATTATGCTGAATCTTTTACCTCTCTCCCTCTCTTCCCTCCATAAAACCAGGTAACATTTCTCTGAAAAGCACAAGCCAAAGTAAATCTGCAATTTCCAAATTGCTCAAAATATTTTATTGGTTTATCACCAGGCTACAGTATAGGGAAGGCCTGACTGAAGTGAATGGGGCTGGTGTTTCAACCCAATTGTTTATTTTTCACAGAAAATGTACCCAGAAATGGTAACTATTAGTCCTGAATATTCATGGCAACACAGAAGCATAGCTAGTGGTAGGACAAGTCTCACAGGGCTCCTGCCCAAACATCCTGGGTTTTTTTTTCTGTTTCTTGCAAACAAATGATTGCAACTAGTGAGGAAGTGCCTGGCCTTGTGATGTGAGTAAAACCAAAGGCCATGAGCTCTTTCATGTGGCTGCATTCAACTAATTCACTTTTTTCACATCAAATTCCCCATCTCTAGCACAGGACAAATGGCTTTTTTTTTTTTCTTTCCAGAAAAATGCTTTGAAATTATGGATACATCTGAACCATCATTTTCACCCTCAATAACCTGTGACGTGTTTTTCTGTAGGAAAAGATAGAAAAGTATGATATACTAGTTGCCAAATATAAGTGTAAAAGAACAAACTCAGTGATGATTTTAGGCCAAAAATTAATTCTCAGAAATAAAACCAAATTTTGATATCTGCAAAAGCAATTAAAAATTTGCTGATGAGAATAAAACTTCAGGGAAAAAGCAGTATCTTTTAGCAGATGCTAGAATGTTACAAGCTTATTCAGCTTTTCTAAACAAGAAGAAAAGTTAGAAAACCTCCAACAAAGTGACTTAATTGTAGATGACTGAATAAGTGAAATTTTTAACCATCTTATTAAGAAACTACTTTTAATGTATTTAATTCCTAAAAATGTATTTTAATTTTGAAAACTAATTTTTTTCTGAATAATTAGAAATAAGCTAGAAATTAAAATTATAACTCATTAGGAGCCAAATCCTGGTGTGATTAATGAGATTGCTTCATTAACACTAGAACTTAAGTCTAAATCTATAGCACTCAACAACTGATTAAGTTACTGCAAAACTAGAATTTAGTGAAACAGAGAAATAATCCAATTGAAAAGACTTCCTTCAGTTATCACACATCCGTTGGCAAGATCAAACATATCTTCTAAACTTGCTATTGACTGCAAAGTAACTTCAAATGGGATCTGAAAAAAAAAAAAAAAAAGAAGACAGGAAAAAAAAAAAGCAAAAAACAATCCCAAATAAGTTCATTAACCTTGTAAGTACCCCAAAGTACATATATACAAATAGCTTAATATTACAGCCAGATTTCTGATGTACAGACAATAAGTTAAAAATCCTCACTGCCTCAATATATATTTGCTGTTAATGACATCTCTTGCAGGGAACTAGTAAAACAGGAATAAAGGGAGGAAATTTCTGTGAACAGTCTCGCTCACAAAGTTTATCCTGATCATCTGTAGCTAAAACGAAGATATCAGACAAGAGCAGCAAGAGTGATTAGCAATTTGGAAGGCTTTTTCTAAGATGAGAAGTTGAAAGAATTGAACTGACTGTAAAAGGTGAAAGAAAGAGCAATGATAAACTGGTTTGTACATCCATTGGACATGGAGAATTACTTTCCCGATTTTGGTATTAAGAAAAAGTAACTGAAGGAATAGAAGCTTGGAACAGGCTATCTAGGGAGGTTAATTTTTAATGCAATTATTTTATTCATAAAATTACATATAACATTTAAGATCAGAACTCCCAAACCCTATGCTTTAATATCTCCCTCAAGACCATAACTATTCATTACACAGCTTTAAAAACAGGCTGGCTGTTTAATTTTTATTCTTCAACCTGATCAGACAAATAATTTTAAATGAATAATTCAATGAAAATGCACTTTTTCCCTTCAGAAATATAATTTGGAGCTGAATCAAAAGCACCATAACACAAACAGAAAAGAAGGAATTGGAGAAGAGAAGCTAGAAACGATTGGAGTTAAAGAGAAGCTCAGAGAATAAGGAAACATACCACAAATTATAACCAACTTTGTCCAATTAATTCACAAGACGACAAGCAACCAAAAAGTGTGTGGTGGAGAAAAACTATGTAAAACTACATATAAGCAATATATCTGCTGCCTTCTCCTGCATGCTTGGAAACAAAAGGGAATATACTACCCTACAGTACATACAGTCCCACTCTGAGCTTTCCACCTTTAGCCAAGACTGAGTAATGCACACATTACAATTTACTGGAAAGTCTGGAAATACTACTTAGAAATGTGTTATGCTTAATGAAGTTCTGAACACCCTGCAAGTTCTGTTGGCTTCAGAGAAGAATGAAGATACTCAGTGTCTTGAGTGGCTAGGCTTCACTTGCTCAACCAAATCTTCCATATCTGATAGGATCTTAATGTGAAGTCTCTATCTGAAACTTTGGATGAAAAGCCCGTTGTTCCACCTGTTGAAACATTTTAGCTTGTTGTGGGATTTAGCCAGAATAAAACATATAAGTTAACATCATATTCTTACTGAAAGGACACTACTAAATCTTCTTCCTCACTTTCATCATAGACCTACAAATAGAAGCAAGCAAAATAAGGAGGGATCCATGAGAATTTTAAACAGGTCCAGGAAGTCCATGTGACTGTGAAAGCTAAGCTGTACCTTTCCCTTAGCATCTGTCAAATCTCTCTACCTTGGAAGGTATTTCAGTGGGACTGTGAAAAGCATACCTTTGCAGAATGAATATGTATTCTGATGCATTGATAAAGCCAAATTGAGTGATACAAAGGTCTGGGAGACATAACAGATAACAAGGCATGGCAAGAATGCTGCAATATGTATAAAAAGGAAGTATGTGCTCCTAGGTACCAGACTGCAGATGCACAGGACAGTGTTACAGATTCTCTCTTCTGTAACAGGCCACCAGCCCAAATGTTCCCAAATAAAACTCAGTAGGAAGAGCTACCTGACTGGAAAAGAAGAGTACAATGGATGCCTTATCCATTATCATGACATTATGAACAATTACAGGCAAGATATTTGAGGATTAGTAGTGGGGGGTGATATGTTATGGTGGATTCCAAAATCTTCCTTGGAGTTCCTTGAGCCTTGGCAGCTGTAGCCCCGTTCTGATCCTCCTAGGGTGGCTGAAAACACTGAACACTACTGCTGCCCACTATGGGCCAGTTTCCGTAGTGTCCTCTGGGATACTGACTACAACTGGATAAGAAAATTAATACAACGGCATGAGGAAAAAATGGCCTGGTTTCAGGACATGTCATAGGCAAGGCAGAGAAGCTAAAGAAAATAGAAGGAAAGCCTGAATAACAGTAAAAACACAGGGATGAAACGAAATTGCATTTGGCAGTTGCAACATGGAAATTCACTGGAGTCTATATAAATGATGACTAGAGAATGGTAGATAACCTAAATGAATCCATTGTGAACGAGATTCACTTTTAATACACTATTGCAAAAAGGTGATTCTAATGAGGCGAGCCACCTCCTTTAGCCTATTAAAAAACCACAACAACCTACAGGGGACTCTTCCTGATCCTGTTTGGTTTGCTGACTCATCAGTGACGAGATTCAGTTTGTAATCATGCATATTTGTATTTTACTGGTAAAGATGAAAAAGTAAAACCCAAACAGAAAGCCCAACAATATATGAGGAAAAAAAAAAGGATGATTCTTAGTGGTATAATCCATGTTTCAGGTTCGCTGAACAATTGTTGTATTTTAGAAAACAGATTTTTACTATTAGTAAGAAGAGCATACCTCAGTTAATGGCAAGGACAGAACTGGAACAACAGACAGCAGTGCTTTGACTTCAGATAAACACCTTTTAGCCATTTCCTAATGGTATAAAACAAGGAAAAAAAATAATGCTGTACTATCAGTCTCCTCTGATAAGCTAACAGATGGTTTAGCTTTACAAAATTTTTCAGAACAATCAGCTTTTAGGTTATTCTGATTGATTCCACAGCCAAATAAACTTTAGCCGATGAATATACATTTTCTGCAACACAAATAGTTGTGTTTGCTGTACAAACACAAGTGCCCAAACTTTGCAGTTTCTACTGAGGCAAAACTGCTCCTGGCTCAGGTATTAAATCCGTGAGCTTTTGCTATGTGTTTACTGAAGACATTATAAACAAACACTCCCACAAGATGATATTTATACATGTATAATGCATGGCATGTTAATCTTACTAGTATTCTAAACACTGTTTTTCAAATAACTGATATGTATTAATGAAACCCTTCAGGTAATCAGAAACACCCACTAAAGGACAGCTCTGTCTACTCTCCTGAAAATGCTGTGATTGGCCAAAACATCATTTGTTCTCCAAGCTGGTCAAAATACAACCTTGTAATAATGGCACAGTGCACAATTGTCACTGTTTCACAGCATCCATCAGACAAAATGACAGCCTCTACATCATTAATCATTTCATATAATAGATATAAAGTGAATCCTGTCACATGATAAATGTCTCCCACTTGGAAAATAAACGTCTATTTTGCCTTGGCATTTATCAAGCTGCAGTTATGCTGTGGCAACATCCTATTCCAATGACATTATCTCAAACAGACCACATGGAAAATTCTGAAATAACCTCTATTGTGTGTGTATGTGGGGGGGGAGTTATTTGGTTGTGGACCATAGTCAACCTTGCTAATAAAAGGAAAAGAGGAAGGTGACAGAGAAAATGAAAATAAATTCACTCCAGTTTTAGTCCTCTCTCAATAATGTTATTAGAAGGTTCTTATTTCAGAAACCACCACTGCCTATTTTGCATTGAAGATGTGTAACAGGTTTTTAGAAAACACTTTTGGGTTGATTGCCATGCTAATTTAACACTCTGCCAAGCATTTTCTGATGTAGGTTACTATAAATTAGGCAACAGTTTTCAAATCTATGTACCTGAAGATGTAGCCTTTATTTTCAAGTGAAAGGTTGAAGATGCCTCACATTTTTGCAAAGCGATAAGCAATATATAAGTAAAAGTTAAATATTAAATAAGTGAATAGATTTCAACATTTTTTGAAAGGCATGAGGGAAGTTTGATCTTTTATGTCTGCCTTCCTGTCATTTATTTCCCCAAACTAGACACCTTAAAGTCAGACATATTTAAGAGCACAACTGTTCTCACTTACTTCTGTTTTTTCATCAAGATGCACTTTTGCAACAACCATTTGGGGTTTTTTTGAAGGAATTATTGCCAAACTTTCACTTTGATCAAGAAAACTTGCAGATTCTAGAGCTGACGAGAAGCTTTTAGAACTATGCATCAACATTTCAACTTGCTGCTTCAGACTAAATAATTTATCCTGTAAAGAAATAATTCTGAAAGAAGACAAGATTTTTCATTATTGCCATTATAAAACAAAAATATTTGTTGTTTCTCGGTTATAATTAAACTGACCTAGTGTTTACTATATACTGATTAGGTTCTACATTTTCTTTCATTTCAATACAGATCTCATAATTTTACAAAACATTTTCCATTAAAAAAAGTGGAAATATGGAATGCATTAGCTTTTCGAATTAGAAATCATAAGAGGTATTTTAAGTATGCCTCTCTAAGAAAAGATTTTCTGATCCAACCAGCACAAGGGTGGCAGGGGCTGCAACTCAAGGGCCTGTCATTCCTTCCCCTCCACTTGCTCAGTGTTCCAAAAATTCTGAGGCTAGGTGAATGACAAGGAAGTAATGAAAAACACCATAGGATGTAAAATCAAGGGTTGAATCTGGGGCTACAACTGAGAAAAATTCTTGCGTGCTTAGAGTTGTCATATGGAATGGAGAATGTAGCTGACCCAGTGAGAGAATGGGAATAACTGCTGAGACTGCTTCTTAGATTTGCTAGCATTTTCTTATATTACTATGCCAGTGTCACATAAATAGCATGTGTTACTCAGTTCTTTAAGAATCTAAACTAAAATGCTAATGTAGTGAACAGGCATGTGTTTGGATGAGTTTAACACTGTCTCCATCTTACAGTTTTTATACTGAAAAATCTCTGAAAACCAAAAATGAATGCTTTTAAAGATTTACAGCTCTTTGATATTTTGTACTTTTATTTTCCTGCCTCCTAAATGGTTGACTGATCTTTAATACAGCATGAAATAACAGGATGAAGTCAGTAATTATTTACCTAGCCAACGGAATCCACAAGTGGCCTGAAAACGTAGACGTTGAACTGAAAATCTTGATGTTGCTAATCTTGACAGGCTTTGTATTAAAAGCATAAAGAAGCAAAACCTGTAAAAAAGATGGAATGGGTAAGCTATAGTGCAGTATGGCATAGTAGACCTGAGCTATTTCAGTGATACAAGATTAGAATAACTATTAAATATGACGTACTAATGAAGATTTAGATAATTGACTCAAAAAAAAAGGGGGGATTGTAGCCTCAGAAATTTGTACTGTATTCAGTTTATATAGATATTAAAGCAATGTAATTATGGCTATAATTTATATGGGTTTGAAAATTAATTATACCCTATGGAGTCACCATCAAAATCCCAGTGTTGTCCTCATACTCGTTAGTCAATCCCACTTATGCTCATGTCCAAAATTCCAGCTTCAGGTAGGATGAATAGAGAGCTTTTACAGAATTTCCAAAGGCTCTATATAATTAGTTAAATTTGGTACATAGCCTTGTACATGGTTATCATACTAGGTTTAACTCCATGAAGTGCACATAACTCGCCAATCTAATAAAGCTGTACCACTATAAGAGCACAAAAATCTAAAACAGAATGTTCTCATCTATCACTGAAATAATTTGATATTATGATTGGAAAAAATCATAATAGCTTTCTAGTGGTAGCTGAGTATTTAGTATATACAGAAAATACATAGCTTGCTGCCGTCCAGCTTGCCAATCAGCATATGTATAATTCACTTAAAAAGCTGATCAGCTCTAAGACAAATATTAATTGGAAATGAGAATTAATTTGTTCCAATACCTAAGGAACTGCTTTGGTGTAGTTATACCTTAGTCTCTGTATCATTTGATGTCTTTGCCAGAGAAGGAATGTACCACTGAATGTTAATTTCTTTATTTGAAGCATTTGCTGCACTACTCTTCATCTGACTGTCTGGTTCTGTGGTGACAGAAACTGGAGAAGCTATTCTCACATGTGACATCTTTGATGTAATTTCAAGAGACACCTGAAACACAGAAAAAAAATTTTCAATTGTATTTCTTCTAGTGTAACATGCAAAATCTGTTATGAACTACAGTCTACTAGAATCAGTTTGACTTTCACTCCTGCACAAATACATGTTTTATTTAGGTAAATGAGGTATTTTAAAAGGTGTCCGTTTTACCAAGTTAAGGCTTTTCAAAGTTCACATGATGAGACATTTTTAAAGGTAATGCAAAGGGCACCTGGGCTGAATTAGAGATTCCTACAGTAAAAAAGATTGTTACCTTTGACTTCTCTTCCTTATGGCATTACTTTTTTTTGCTAAAATAAATTATTTGACATGCTGATCACACAAAATTTAGTGCTGAAAAAGCTATATGTATTGATAGCTTGATAATTAAAATAGTAATCTGAATGTTATACTAATGCTTTATTTACATTTACCTATTTGTTTTCTCATTAGTTGTGCAACTAACAAAGGGTGATACCTTCCGAAAACTCAGTCAATTTGTGAGGATTTGTCATGTGTCATATTTACTACAATATATATGGAACATTAGCAGGCTATTCATCAAATAGTTACTCTTTGGCTGGCATTTACCAACGAAGTAATGGAGGAATTCTGTCAACCTACATTAATTTATGAATAAAAGCTTTCTTAAAAATTAGAAAATATTTGATTTAAAGGCTGAACAGCCCCATACCACTTCTACTTTTTAAAACGTTACACAGATCTGCCAAGAACCGAGAAGGCCAAACAGTAACGTTTTGAGGGAATGCAGAATCTATTTGAAAAGGCTGTTAGTATCTCCACCATTGATTCCAAAATGTGGACACCGAAACTAGCTGCCTTGGAAGTTAGTTCTTTTTTAATTTTGAATGTTTATTGCTGAAAAAAAAAAAATGGTGAATTTTATACACTTTATTTTCAGAAAATACAGCTCATGACCAATACAGGGCAGTAAATCCAGGTGAGCAGAAGATGGCTTTTCCACAATGATATAATCTAACTTCTTAAAGCCAGTTTCCATCCCACACCAAAACACAATAGGAGCGAAGATGAAGTCATGCATGCTGAAGTCATGCGTTCAAGTGCATGGTTATGCCTTCATCATGGCATATCATAATTAACTAGGGGTGATCCATGCCACATAGACTTTAAACACCGAAGCAGTGATAACAGCAGCCATAACCCATGGTATGTCATGAGGTGTGCATGGATCACCCACTTAGTACAAGGATCTTCTACGTTTGGGAGCTCCTGCCAGCATGAAGTGTGAACAAAATTCTGAGAAAACACATATGTGGAGGTGGGAAAAACCTAATTTCCCTGAACTAGAGCTCTTAAAAGTCCATTTTATGACATATATTTCTTTCTAAAATGTGTGGTATGTTTTCTTTTTCCCTAACATACATCTTTTGTTTTTTACATCATATTGAATCTTTTTGAGAAAGGATATTAAAACTGCTTTTGTCAAACTGGAGTGTTGCTGAATTATATACATAAACATTTATCTATTCAGCTTTCTCAAAAGCCTGAAAACAAGAAACTGGCTTAGTTGTTTCAAGTCCTACATGCTAGCATGAATTCCCCAGTTCAAGAGGGACAGGGAAATACTAGAGAGAGTCCAACAGAGAGCTACAAAGATGATGAAGGGACTGGAAC
>WUAM01000395.1:31517988-31532288 GCA_024336885.1 Actenoides hombroni
AGAGCTACAAAGATGATGAAGGGACTGGAACATCTCTCTTATGAGGAAAGGCTGAGAGACCTGGGGCTGTTTAGCCTGGAAAAGAGAAGACTGAGAGGGGATCTTAGTAATGTTTACAAATATCTGAAGGGTGGGTGTCAAGTAGAAGGGCCCAGTCTCTTTTCAGTAGTGCCCTGTGATAGGACAAGAGGTAATGGCAGCAAGGTGAAACACAGGAAGTTCCACCTCAATAGGAGGAAAAGCTCCTTCACTGTGAGAGTGACAGAGCACTGGAAGCAGCTGCCCAGAGAGGTTGTGGAGTCTCCTTCTCTGGAGGCTTTCAAGACCTGCCTGGATCTGTTCCTATGTGGCCTGCCCTAGGTGTTCCTGTGTTGGCAGGGGGGTTGGACTCGATCTCCAGAGGTCCCTTCCAACTCCTACTGTTCTATGATTCTATGAAGTAGAATAAAATAGAAGCATGCAAAATATAACAGGGCACACATTTTTAATTATAGCTTCCTTAATGTACTTTGGATTCTTTGTTCAGCAAACCTGAAAAAACCTTCAAGAGTCAAAAGCAAAATTAGAAAGACACATGTAAGCAAAACAACCTTGTACATGGTACAAAGTAATTCTTTCAAAAATTGTATCTGTGCTGTTAAAAATCCCAGTATCAAATTACAGTAGCATTTTAAAAATAACTTATACAGCCTCCTGAATAGTTAAAGCTTCTAAAAATGTTGTGATAAAAATCAATGAAGCTTAGAATTAAAAAAAGTAAGAGCTTTATGCTTGTTAGCTGTCTACAACAGTGAAGCTAACACATGATTATGCAGCTTGCACCTGTCACGAACATGACAGTAAGCTCTGAAGCTTATTATTCTAGGACAGTGTAATACTAATTATGTCAAAAAAAGAGCAGACAGAATAAAATATTTTTTGATATATGATGGCTGTTGTAAATGTCACATACCATATATTTACAATTTATTCAGTGGCACAGTCAGCTCTTTGTTGGGAAATGAGTAATGATATGCTGTCCAACACTGCAGAAAGTTCACCAACTCCAGAAAAGCTACTTTCACAAAAGAATTTTAATTCATTTTTATAAGATAATAAGTTCTCAGTCCTCAAGGCTCTCCTGTCTTCATCTCATACTAAACATAATAGGTAAAAAATAGAGAGTAACCTGTCATTTTAATTTTTTAGTGTTAAGATAATTATTAATGTGAGAAGTGAGATGGAGAAACATCGAAGACAATTATTTCTACACTGAATCTTCCAAGACTTTTAGCATTCAATAATGAATACATATGCCATGGTCAGCATAGACTCTAGAATTCCAAGTCAAGATTTCTCTGAGTAATACAATCTGAGCTGCCTACATTTGAAAGCTCAAACAGTCTGTTTACAAGTCAGAGATATGAAAAGATTGATTTTCTAGCCAGATGATAATTAGTGAAAAAAATTGGCACACCCAGCTTTCAACAAATTTTGAGAAAACATAAATTATATATTTTTTGAAAATCATGTTTTTATTATAGATCAAATTAACAACATAGATGCTTGTACATAAAAATTACAAAGCAAACATCATGCCATTTTTGGTATGAAACACAGAGACCTACCTAATAATACCTCCAACTTACTTAACTACTAATAAAATCTTCTTAAAAATCATTCTGCTTAATCTTCCAGCATCTAAATACACTGGGAATGAGATAGAGATACTTTTTGTAAGAATGACTAACACAAGGATATTTGCATTTGTTAACTGTGTCCTCCACTGTTTGCACAGAATTTTCGTTTTGCATGGGTCCTCTGCATTATGAATTTCATTCTTCTATAGTGCTCTTAGAAGTATCACCATTGGAACTAGCAACAATTTAAGAAAAATGCAAGTATAACACATATTTTTGAAATATTAGAAAGAAAATGAGTACCTTTGAAGAATCAGCTGGCCTACAAAATGGCAATTCTACATCACGTAGCTCTTCTGGGAAATCCTCAAGACAACACACTGAATATTCAAACAAATGTTTCTTAAAAAAGGAATGCATTTCTGCTATGCGTAGAACAAGCCCTGTGTCAAAAATAGAACTAAGGTGTCCATCTCTTGCAGAAAATGATCCAAGTCCTGAGTTAGGGGCAGCTTTAAAAAGAGATTTTTGTCATTATCATTTGCCATTAGAAAGTAAAGCTTCTACAGCTACTTAATATTAATAAATTGTAAAAAAGACAGTAAGATATGTAAAACAATTCAAGATCAAATAAATGCATTTCCAACAATTATACTGATTGACCTTATATATTACTAGATTATGCTATTTGTATTGCGGTTTTTCACTGGAGAGCTGAATGAAACAAGCTCTGTCCAGACGTTATAAAATACCATAACATGGAAGGTGTAGTTTTGAGGTTTAGGTACTTAAATTTAGATGTGTAAGCATCAGTATGTTCACTAGATGTCTAAGCACCCACTAGAATAAACGCTTATTTATTCAATATAGTCAAATTAGCTCTAAGATCTCTTATGACCCTAATTTAGGCAGCTACTGGCTGATCATCTGAGTCACTCCTTAGGCTCCAACATTGGTAACTACAGCTGAGATACACATGCACATTTTGACACCTACTTGTAGAGACCTTACTGTCTTAATAGTTCTGTGGTCAGGTAGAATACGTTCCTTTGGTGCTGGAAGGAAGAAGTCCAACCGTCTCTGAAATTATTATTTTCAGAGTTGCTAAGTTTCTCTTGAGGCAGCACCTTTACACACAATCTAGTTCTGTTCTCACCTATCAAGTCATTATCTTCTATATCCAGCAGTTGGCCATCAGAAGTAGTTGAATAGTATTAGGGCCCTGAAATAATGAATTCTTACTCTGTTTGAAAGG
This sequence comes from Actenoides hombroni, assembly GCA_024336885.1. Lineage (NCBI taxonomy): Eukaryota > Metazoa > Chordata > Aves > Coraciiformes > Alcedinidae > Actenoides > Actenoides hombroni. The sequence continues at coordinate 31,520,863 of WUAM01000395.1, forward strand.
TCCTGTCTATTACCATCTTCTGTTTACAGTGAAATAAAACCAAGTATGTATATCACGTGTGGGGATTTAGTCAAAACACATTCAGTAATGCTCAGCCTTCCCATTTACACTACTCAGTTCTCACAAACGGGTCTGCAAACTGAACAGATTTTTTTACTGATGTGACTTAAGCCTGATGTATCTAGAACTAAAAATGAATATAGATTATGAATTAAAAAAAATGCTCTTCTGATATAATAATAGCAATTGAGTTTTGAGGGATGCTCATGAATAATTATGAAAAAAGGTAATAATATCTTCATTTACATCACTTGTAAACCGATGTAAATCTTGATTTCACTGAAGATGTTTTTGCATTTATAAAATTTAAAAGAACTCAAAATGAGACTGTTTCAGGTGATGGCTTTTGAATATGACTTTGTCGCCCCCCAAAAACAGTATCTCACCAATGGCAGTTTTCTAGAAAGAAGAAAAAAAATCATACCAAAGAGAAGGCTTGTGTTATAAAGTCTTTTTAAGTAACTGTGATAGCGAATTAAGTGAACCCATGTTACTGTCTCTTTCTTCTGGCTGGCCTTGGTGGCAAGGCTTTCTATTCCTTCACTTTGGCTCTGCTTGTCTTGTGGAATTTGTTTGTTTTCAGTAGAAGATGCTTTGGGACTTCCAGAGACAACATGGTATCCATCTGCAAATCCAATCACAGTTCAACAATACACATTTAGAGAACGGTTGCAATTCAAAAAGCTATTTTTGCATAGTGTTGGAATCAACTAATCTGTAAATAAAAATGTAAGTTGTGAACCTGGTGAAGTTTTATGTAACAGGAAAATTCCTTCTATGCTGCTTTCATATTAGTTGAACTAGTAAAGAAGATATTTCTCAGCTCATGGCCAGAAATCTGACTGGTTGTTGCAAGAAGCCAAAAAGGGTAGAGAGCAAGGTGCTCTCGCTCCCTCTCTGAATTTAAATATAAAACCATTATTTCTGTACATTGTTCAATAGCAGGTTTACTAAATGGAAACAGTAGTAGGAGTCACCAGTCATAACTACAGCAGTTGAACTTCACAGTTATAGCCACCTGAATTCAGGATTCTGAGTTAGGTACTCTGAAATGTTTATTTTTAGCTTCAATCCAGTCCCTTTTAGAAAATAGGCACATTGTCAATGAAATGTGTTCTTGGCTATGAACTAAAAAAAAATAAAAATAATCTTGGTTTATTGTGCTGCCTAAAAATTTTGCAAAAAGAGGAAAGCCAGTATCAGTATAGTTACCACTATATCACTGCTTATATTCAGGATGTTTTTCACTGTATTAGTACACATCACTCTCAAAATCCTACAAAACTCTTCTGCTCCGTTCCTCATTCCAGACTAGAACAAATATTATGTTATAGTAATTCCTAATAGTAAACTTCCAGAAAATAATTATGCATGCTTCTCCGAAATCTGAATGTCTCCATTATTCCTGATATTTCATTGCCAATTGTAAAAAAAAAAAAAGCATTTAGTTAAAACGGTCATATTTTTTATAGATTAAACTTAAAGAATGTGTTTCACTCATGGTTTCACAGAAAATATTTAGCTTGCTGTGCTGATCATTTCCATTTCAATTTACCTTTATATATTTTTGACCTACTACTGGTTTTCTACATTTTCTATACTTCTTTGTATGGGCTAACAGAACTATCAGGAGAAACACCTGCTGCATTTGATAAAAGAAAAAATGATCTGTAATTATAAACAAATGGAGCTAGTACAAAAGAATCAGATTGATGGAAAGTCTCAGCATACAACACTTGTTTTCATAAACCAATTGAAATACATATGTTTAAACACTGTACAGTAAGCAGACATTGCTCAGTTTTGTCAGTAACTATCACGCAGAGCAATTCAATCTTTGTCTGTCACTTGGGATGATTGAAATTAAGGCACTGAATCAAAACTTTATCACCAAATGAATGGTTCCCAGTGTTTATATATTAGTTATTTTGCCTTAGTGTTTATATAACATCTGGTAACCATTATCCAAGAATTCCTAATTTCACTGTTGGTTTGGTTTTTTTAAATAAAAAACTTCCTTTTCATCAACTCCATTGGCTGTAAAATAAATGCAGATGTCTCAAAAAAAAAAACCAAAACCAAAACCAAAACAAACAGGCAAACTTCTACCAAGCTAAAGGAAGCCTATCTAAATGATAGTCCGTTGGACTGGAAAAACAGATTTTTTTATTTTTTTTTATTATACTGCCTTTGACTTTTAGAACACAGTACTCAGGCAGATCACTCTGCAAGAGTTTGGTGTTCAGTTTTTGTTTTTCTAAAAATAGATCAGCATATGCACTCTGTCTTTCTGAGCCACAGTATGCAAACAACGCAATTTTTCTTAACCTAGTGAACACATGCACAGGCTCATATTTAAAGACCAATTAGGTCTACTCAATATTTCGTACTGCTATGCAGGATGAGGATTTTGGATTTGTTTTCCAAATTTGACTTATAATTTTCCATTAATGAAAACTAGATATTAAATTTATTATTGGGTTACATGGCATAGATAGTTTATTAGTTATTTAATGTTCTAATATTACTAGGTATAAAGGAATACCAGATAAGAAATCTCTGTATGACGCTAGAAGATCCATGGAAGCAAATTCTGGGATTTTCTGTTGCACTGAATCCTTCAGGCAGTGTTCTTTAGCACTCTTCATTCCAATTAATAGCTGAGAAGCAAGCGCAGCCTCACTGACCTAAAAATAATATTTTTTTATTCACAACGAGTTCAGTACATTATTTATATAGATTTTAAAATCTGAGAGTATCAAGATGATGACAAAAAATTAACATACTATAATTTTAACAGTCAGGAAATATTCTATTTCTCTCTGACATACGGTACATACTATACTTAAATAAATCATTACTGCTGACAGCTTAATTACTACATAAATGATTTCAAATCAGATATCCTCACCTGGATGCTACCGATGTCTACCCACATGTCAAATGCATGTGCACACATATCAGGCAGTGTGCTGTTTTATTTGCACTGAATCAAAATTGAGGTAAGCAAACTCAAATCTGTCTAAGAGAGATTAAATACACTATTCAGACAGTGTCCACTTTAATTTCCTCAAATAAGATCCATGCCAGAAATTTCAGGAGACATCAATTCTTGTCTTCTTTGCTTGTGTAAGTTAAAAAAAATATTTAAAAATTACATCTTCAGAATATTGCACCAACCTGTGTAGCTGCTCTTATTGCAATCCAGGCTTGTACTTTGTAACCTTCTAATTTCAGAGCCTCCTCAGGAGAAGAGAGTTCCTCAGGAGAGATCTAAAATTATACATCAGTTCATCATTAGGATTCTAAATGCATTATAGTAAAATATATTTTAAATCTAGAAAAAAGTCCTCCTTCTTACAGAATTAGTGTCGTATTTGCAAGTTATAAAAATCAGCATTGATTGTAAATCCATGGACTAGTTGCTAAAACTGAAAAAAATTACCCAGAGCATACTAATTGGCTGCTCCTATAAAAGTTTTCTTGGAGCAGCTCATACTATGGTCACAACTATATACAGTTTTGTTATCATTTTCTATTTTCTGGAATCTTAATTACCTCCTTTCTCTCATGTTACACACTCTCTACGCTTTGAGTCTATGGCTTATAATGGCTGTAACATGGTTAAAGCCTTTAATATTTCTCATGCTGTCACTCATATTTGTACTGAAAAATTGAAATCTGGTAATGTATAAACATTAGCACTTAAAAACCAGGTTTTAATGTTATGTTTTCTTTGCAAGGTACAAATTAATTAGTACATAATCAGAAATGAAAATATTGTTGGTTCTGGTTCTTCACATTTGATACAGAAAAATATTTTAAATAATATCATTCAACGCAATAAACATGAGAAATAACATCAAATGATAAAATTCTACTGCTGTACTATATGGTTTCTTTGTGTGATTTTTCTAGTAGGATTTTCAGTATCAGTATGATTTACAAGTCACTGTAAGTAAAAGTCTGGCAAGGTGCAAAATGTTGTAACAGAAATGTATTTCCTGCTTTGAAGAGACTGCTACCCAAAAGATAGAAAACATACATTTGATTTGGAAGGCACCATCTTATCTGTCTGTGACACATCCTCATTATTTGTGGCAAAATGCAAATATAATAGTGCTATTTCAAGGTATGATCTTCTTATTAACCTGTGCAAAACAACACACAGATCAATCAATGTTACTATCAAAGTAAGCATTACAATGATACAGTCTGACTCTTGCGTAAGACTAGCCAGACAGCCTCACCAAATAAATCATTCATCCAGTCCACATCATCTAATTAAAGTGTATCTTCTTTTAAAAAGCTATGTGATCACGTTTTAAAGTCTTGGTGAGTCTAAAACATCCCTATCACATGCTTAACAAACAACACATTGATGTAAGAGTATGTCAAATATAATTTGCATTATATGAAACAGATATCCCATACATGAATTGCAAACATTTAGTAAGAAAAATAATTCTGCAAATGATCTTTCTGTAGAGAATCTCTATGAGCTCCTCTTCCTTCCTCAAGGCAGGTTTCCCTGAACCATGGGTGGCTGAATTTGGATACGGGTCTTGCAGTCAAACTCTTTCAAGAATCAGCAAACATATCCACAGAGACCAAAGCTGTTGTTTTCTTCATTGGGCTCAGCTACTTTTACAGTAACATTATAAACCAGGCAAAAATAATAGTCATAGAATGGTTTGGGTTGAAAAGGACTCTTTAGTGGTCACCTATTTCCACCCCACTGCAGAAAGCAGGAATATCTTTAACTAGGTCAGATTGCTCAGAGCCCCATCCAGCCTGACCTTGAACGTTTGCAGGGAGAGGGCATCTACAAACCTATCTGGGTAACCTGTTCCAGTGTTTCAACACCCTCATTGTAAAAAAATTTCTTCCTTATACCTAGTTTGAATCTACCCTCTTTTAGTCTAAAACCATGACTCCTCAGGTCCTACCTCTAAAAGTCCTATTAAAAAAAAGCCCCATCTTTCTTAAAAGCCCCCTTGAAGTATTGAGGCCACAAGAAGGTCTCTCCAGAGCCTTCTCTTCTCCAGGCTGAACAACCCCAGCTCTCTCAGCCTGTCCCTACAGGAGAGATGTGCCAGTCCTCTGATCATTCTCGTGGCTCTCCTCTGGACCTGCTCCAACAGGTTCATATCTTTCTTGTGCTGAGGACTTCAGAGCTGGACTCAGTACTTCAGGTGAGGGCTCATTAGAGCGGAGTTGAAGCAGAATTACTTCCCTCAACCTACTGAAAAATCACTATATCTGAAGTTCTCCAACATTTCTATTCCTTATAGGTTTATAACAGGCTTTTTATGCAGGTTCCTCCTGGCTCTGTAGATGTCTCCAGATCTCCCCTACGAATTAGCTTTCCTAAGCATAGCAATACAGTCCCGCTCATGTAGTTACTACTCTGGACAGAGTCATATTGCACAGAGTTCACTATTTATATACTACAATAAATTCCAGCTTTGGTATGTGTGGAAAGACGACTGGAGGTGATTTTAAAAACTGGAGTCATACTAAGGCTGCAACATCGGTCACGCATTAAGGAAAGGTATAACATCAGAGAAACTTTCAGGGGTAGTGTGCAACTGGTATGCCAGGAATCCATTTCACAACACTTCCCTAGGCAACACTCCTCGCAAGCAGCTTGGGGGATAGAGTGGAGTGAAGATTCCATGGCCAGGCCTTGCGAAGTTACAACAGAAGTGGGAACTTGAAGTTACTACAGAGCTGATAAGCTGCCTCTTTGCAACCCTGGGCCAACAGTCTGTCAGTTTTTGACAAAGTACCGTCCTTTGTGAGAACTTTGCTCATTATAATGTCATTATAATACCAAAACACACTTCCAGCCCAGAGTCTACCTGCCTCCAAGGTGTGACCACCCCTCAACTGAGCTTGCACAGTAAATTTTCTTCAGCTATATCTTTAAAAGCGAAGCGAGAGAAATTTACACCAATCATAATAAAGGTATTTATGACTAGAGGCACTCAAGCTGCACCCTGAAGGTAAAAATTATTATCCAAATGGTTTAGGTAAAGGGGGATTTTAGGGAAGACATCATCATGGACAAGCCAGAGCGGACGTCATCTCTGACTCCTGGGATCAGTCGACGGGCTGAACCTCGCTTCCACCCTCTTAGAGATGCCTTTGGGTAAGATCCGGACTTTAAACTTAGAAATTTTTTAGAGCTGCTCTTTAACTTAACACAGCTGTATACCACACACACACGTATATATATATATGCAGACAGTGTATTTATCACCGTCAATCTAAAAGAACTTGTTCCTGTTGCTCTCAATAAACTGCACTTTTTCATGCAGCTAGTCACAGAAGTTTTCTCATCAGGCGCTGTCAGATCTTTACTGGCTGCGTGGTACCGTGGAGCATGACTAGGCAGGGAGTGCAGGGGGCTCTTGGTGAATCTGCAGCCATGTTAGTTCAGATGCTGAACGCGACCAGACTGGGATCTGAGCTGTGGTAGTTCAGATACACTGAATGTGACCGGACTGATAGTGCCAAATCAACAGTGCCCTATTAGTGAATCCGTGCCGTGGTAGTTCAGCCAGACTGAACGCGACCGGGCTAATAGTGCCAAATTGAACATCACTCAGAACCTAAGCCTAGCTACCCCCAGCCCTTCGGATATCTGAGGGCCAACTGGAATGCAAGGGGGTTTCTTTTCTGCCAAATTACCCTTTTCACGCAACAGTATGATTTGTGTAAAGCAAATTGCAAGTCAAAGAGTGCTGTACAGATAGGACAAACTAAATGGGAAGATGGCAAGTTTTACACTGAGTTGGTGACAATTTCCTTAATTTTCTAGTCTTGCCAACAAAAAAGTATTTAAGACATCAAGAAACAATTTTAATTAAACAATCCAATAGATATCAGAGCACTTGTATAAAGGTAATTAGGAAGTTTACTTCTTTAAAACTGAAGAGGCAAGGTCCATCGATGTTGCTGCACATTCTCTTACAAACATGGTAGTGAATTAAGGAAGTGTAGCAACTTAAACTTGTAAAACATCACCATAGTCCATTTCTGTACTATCTTCCATCATGCTGACTGCGTGTAGAGGTTTATTACTATGCTACTGTGTTCAGAGTTATGGTTGATTAACTAAAGTAACAGAATACCCAAACAAGCAAGGTAAATTGCTGCCTTTAGACCATCTGTAACCAGACATGGCACATTATTTATTAAGACTGGTCAAGAAACTAAAAAAAAAAACCTGAAGTCCCATGTATCAGAGCTGCTTGACAGAATTTATTGGCTGGCTTGGCTCAGCTCTTCAGGCATCTTCTATGCTGACAACTAATGCCAAAGTCACTGTCCTAGTATCTATTACAAGCACATTTCCTATGCTTCTTCTGCCTCTGTTCTGACTGCTTCTGGCTGCTAACCTTTTCAAGCTGGATTTCTATTATCTGGAAGGGGGCAGACCACAGCTCATCTTCTGAAATATGAATAAAACTGTTTAATTGATAGCTCTGTTCTGGGTGTTGACAGAGAAGATACAAATTTGGAATTAGAACTGAAAGCTATAACTTTGTATACTCTAAAGGATGCTTTCAAATGTTCTCAGCATTTGTTTTAAGTAAGACAGTAAATACACAGTAGCCCTTCCATACTCCAATAGAAGAACTCTCCAAAACATAAAAGATCTATCATAATAGAAGTCCCACATCAAATGTCAGTAAACAGCCAAAAAACTATATTCATGCATGATTAACATTATTTTGAATGTTATATAGCTAATTTCTTACGCAAAGTTTTGATCATGTTCCTGGCTGAGTTGTATAGCTTCCAACAGGATTTCAACAACTCGAGATGACTTGTTATTGCCTGCTTCACATATCTGGCGTTCCACCTTACCTAAGAAAGAAATACAGAAATCTTATTTGCAAGATTTTTAGGTTTTTTTCTGGAAGACCCAACTTGTTTTTCCCTCCAAGAAAACTGAATAAAATAGTGAGTTATCTTTTTCAGCTTGTTTAAAATGTAATGTACAACGTTTGTATAGCAAATAACTTCATAGAGTAGCTAAAATAATCAAACTTTGGAACCATGACGACTCCTAACATGTAGCGATCCTAACTAGAAGACCCTTGTACATGGAAGAACTAATGTACAGGCACAAGCCTGTTCTGTGCTGTACTTCACATAATGTGGCTTTCAGGTCTGTGTTGTGCTGTTGTGCCTGTTGCCCCTTCTGTTAAAGTGTAACAAGAAGTTCTTAGGTGAATATGCTTTACGTTTGACAGTAGAAATGATGAATAGAATTGTTTTCTTTTAAGAAAATCAGAAGATGATAATGATGCAACCTTGCCCCCAACAGCATTGGCATGTTGTGCTACACTCTGATCGGAAGCGCGTTCTACACTGCACAACTTCGGGCTCTTGGCATCTGAAGGGATATAAGATTATTTACACTATCCTCTTTTTCTTTGTAGTTTTAACTTCAATAAATGGCATTTTAACAGATACTTTATAGAGTCTTCAGTGCCTTCCTGGCTGGGCTCCTAAAAAAACCCAACAATGCCACTGAAATCCAAATACATGCAAGCACTGTGTGACTCATGAGCTTTGTTAAATCATTTAGAAAAATTCTTTCTGAGCTTCATATCTTCTTTAGTTCAGACTGATGCAAAGATGATAAATAGCTTTCTACAGTGTCCTTAATCTCATTGGCTACAACCTTTGATCTCTGATAACATACAGGTGGGAGAAGTTCTACTGCAGTTTTGATTTGTTGCATAATGTATCCTGAACTATGCTGGCGTGACACTAAACATGGAAGAGAGATCTGAAGCTAGACAGGGTGAGAAATACCCAAATCTGTTCTACTTTTACAGGAAAACTTCTCCATTTTAAGAGATGCCACATGCATAACATTGTCTAGGAAGGTAATAATGATATACAAAGCAGGATTTATTTACCTATTCGAAAAAGAAGTTCAGCTTCCATATCTAATTTTTTTGTTGCAGATGCTCTGCAAAGCTTCAATGCTGATTCTAAATGTTTGAGAGCACGAAGCCATTGCAGTGGATCTTCTCTTGCAGGTGTACAAGCTACTTTTTCAGCTAATATGTCCCCTAAGGAAAAAAAAAAAAAAAAGAGTTCTTAGTAAATTATTTAATAGAAAACCCATTTATGCAAAAGAAGCAACTTCCTTAGAAAAAAAAGCTGTTATGTATTTACTGTTAGAATCCAATTCTCAAAAATCTGAGTGATTTGTGGATATAAAGACAGACCTATAATGTTATTTCACTACTTTATGATGCCATTGAGGTTTACCTAGGGCATCCAAAAGAAGCTTAGTCTATACAAATCAACCCTTTCACAAACTATCTGGAAAGACTTGCAGTAAGCTACTTCATAACTTTATTTCACCTGGCAGCTGTAGGCAAGACCTAAACCTCTCTGAGCAGTTGCAGATTCCCAAATTCCTTGTATACTAACCAGTTTCTAAAGGCTAATTTGCTGGATTGCTTCCCTCTTATACTGTACTCCCCAAATATCATCTGTATTCATCAGCTCTTCCTAAAAATGTGGATTCAGAAACAGGAACTGGTCAAAGGTGGCCATTACTATGAGTGAGCCTGGCCATGACTGCACTGACAAACAGCAAAGCACAACTAAGAGTGTATCTCTAGAGCAGACTAGCTGGTGTTCAGCAGGTGCATTTCATAGTGTTTACTTTGGACTACCTCTATTCTAGACCTAAGGTCTGAGTACAAAGTAGTGGTCGCAGTGGATTGATACGCCCTTGGAGCATATCTTCCTGAAAAAGAAACCAGGAGGCTGCTCCATAATGTGAACCCAAGTACAATAAGTGATTTCTAGATTTTCTAGTCCATTATAAGTCAGATATACACTAAGCTACGTTTAGCAGAAGGAACATGAAGACAATAACCCTTTCCCTATATTTGCTATATAGCAACAAATCTCAGACAGATTTTAAAGGTTATTTTCTGTTACTATTCAGCCTATTTCCAGGTTTCTATATAAAGAAAAGTTATCAAGAAAAGTTCTTAAAGGGTGACAATAATAACAGATGCTATTTATTTTATTGGGATATAAAATTATGGCTATTGTTCTATATGATTTGGCATAGTTCTCATAGAACTGCTTGCAGAGAGACACAATACATACAGAAAGTTTTCACAGAATGAATGCTTTGCCCCCAAGTTGGAAAAGTATTGTTAACTTCCACCTAAATAAAATGAAGTTCCCATTAGTTTTATCAAGCCATAAATTTAGTATTTAAACCTTTGTTGATTATAGTTCCAGTAAGAATTGTACCTTGCTTATACACATTGCTTGGAGCCAAACAGGGATCTACTGTTGGTTTTCAAAATATTTCATTTCTATAATGAAAAACTATTTATTTACTACGTTCACTTCTGATGCATCAGTTTACCTGCTGCTGCACAAAATATGAAGGAAAATTAATTAAAAACATAAAATATTAATAACTTTCATTTTTCTTACCAATTCTCATTTTGACTTGGGCTAGCAAGTTGATATGTGGCAAGTAGATATTTTTTGTAGGTAGGACCAGGGAAGTCAATGTACCATCTTCTATTTGCCATTCAATGGGTTCTCCACAAACAAAAATCTATGACAATAGTATGCTTTGTAAAACCAAGTTGCACACAAAAAAATTAAATAGCAGTTTGAAAAAGCAAGTTAGGCATCACAAAACCTTGAAATTCAAATGTGTCTTCTAAAAGAGCACTAGAAAAAGTCTTGATAGTCCCAAACTCATTTACTTCAGTTTGTACTTATCTTCTTTGCAGAGGAGTTTGGTAGCAAATAAACAATTTCATTGAACTTTTGATCAAATTTATTAATGTTACGGTTTGGTTTCAAAAAGAAAACCCCCTGAAATCAGTCTTTAAGAAATAGATCTCCCGAGGAACCCAAGCCCTAGAAAGAATCTGTCATTTCTACAAAGAAATCTGACATCCAACAAAGACCAGAAAATAAGAAGAAAACAAGATCTATGGAACAGTCAAACTTTGTTCTGTGGAAATAAGGCGATGGGGACATGTTGTAAAATACTAAGTCTCTTGAAGGCCAGCAAGTCTCACAAGTGGAAGTCTGAGTCTGAAGTGATTCATATGATTCTTTATTACTTGGGGGGATAAATAATTCAGTGGAATAAAATTCTGTATTAGGAAATATGTGGAAATCATTTAATCTGAAAGCTTTTCTTTATAAACTGTATCAAGAATGGGTAGAGACTGCATATCTATTTTTGGATTACCAAATAGTTAAATGGGGTACTACAATACATTTCTCTCACAGATTTCATGTCCCTTGATTTATTTATTTTTATTGAATATTTCAATTTTTAT
>WUAM01000395.1:31540603-31551361 GCA_024336885.1 Actenoides hombroni
CACTTTTAAATTATAAAAAAATTCATGACTTAACATATCCAGATTTTTACTTTAGAAGAAAAAAGAACATAGCAGCATTTTCATTGTTTTTGTATAACACTGTATCACAAAGACACCTCACGGAGAAATCACAGGCAGATAACTAATAAAATGTTAAAAAGTAAAATAAAGCAATAATAAAAAAATTAAATGCCAGTGTAACATACATTTGTAGATAAATTAGTGGGGTTGTTATGGCTGGTTACTAAGATTTAGAATATTAATGTAGACATAAAGGATTCAAATTAAAAATTGCTGGATTTTTTTTTTTAATCTTGTGTAGTCAAGGCTGTGCATTGTAAGGTTGTTCATAATATTACTTACCTGAAAGCTGCTTGATGTCTTTGCTGATGAATAGCAGCAAGCTGAAGTTTGGCCTCAGTAAGAGCCTCTAAATCTTCAGCAGAACACTGAGATATGTCCCCATCATATTTGTCCTGTATGTTCTGCATGAGATGATTAAGACTTTCTTCAGCTTCTGTCAGTAAAATCCCCTAGAGAAGAACATGGCATTATACAATTTCAAAAAATAATGAAAAAAAAATATAGAAAAACCCTTTACAAGTATTTTATTCAGTTATAGTATACTATCACTGCACCCTAAACCAAATCAACTTGAATATAATATGCCTTTTCTATAAATAGCAGGGGGTGTAATTTTGCTTTTTCCAGGTTTACAGATTCAGTGTGTTGGAAGTAGGAACATCTTCACTGTGCCTGATCGGAATTTGTGCTTAACTACATAGTCTAAGGTTTACCAATAATAATTTTTCAGCTTATACCATACTTGATAATTTAATACTATACATCTTACTATGCTTAGTATTTTTAAACAATACAACACGATATTAAAATACAACATTAAAGATGTTGAAGGAAGTATTACATTCTTTTCTATTTATACTTTGATAGATTCTTGAGGACAGTATCTATCCTGAAATTTCAGCTGTAATTTACTGCCTTTCTTAAAAAAAAAAAAAAGCTGTAAGAAGTTGTGAAACAAAATCTAAAAGAAAGTTAATTTTAAATAATATCTCAATCATGGAGCTTTCACTAGAAATAAAAAAAAAATATAATTCAAAGGTTTGTATCATCTAATTTTTTCGACCAGTTTCCTCAATGCATTCAGAGCTCTACTTAAAAAACCTGAAAAAATAGAATGATGAAAAAAAAATAAATCAGAAGGGTAAGAAATCTATCATGTCTCTTAAATGGGATCCATTCAAATTAACATTTTTATTTAAATTATTTTCAAGATATAATACAAAGTTCAAGTTTCTAGTGTATGGCATATACCAATTGCCATATAAAATCATCCTTCATTTCTCCAGATGTATTTTGTACATTACTTTCTTTGTAACAATGGCCAAAAGTAGATACTTCCAAAATGGTAGACCCCTCTGAAAGAAGAATACGTCAGCCCTCAATTTTGGTCTTTTTGTTATGTGCAACTGCCAAGCATGAAATTTACAATTAAACAAAACAAAAGCTAAAAGTAAACCCAACCAACCAAACCAAACCCCTTTAAACAAAGAAGCTAATAAGCTGTGGTATGTTTTCCCCAAAGTAAAGCATCAGAAAGAGGAACATGAAAAATTTGAGACATTTCACATATGGTAGAGAATGGTTTTCCATTTATTTGTAGAGCATACTGCCCCATAATACAGTCTCTGCTATGTTCCACAGGCACTACCCTCTGAAAGAAGATGATTTTATCCTTGATATCCTTGAATTCAGTCATATTGAGATCCGATTGTGACAATATTTCCCATGGAGATTGTTTGAAAAGCTGCACCATCCACCAAGATTTCATGTATAGCTAGTAACATTACAATCAGATCAGAAAGAGAAATTTCAAGGCCCCTTACTCATGTCATTCTCCCATCATAATTTCTGTTACATTGAAAGCATTAACAATGTTTTGGTAACAATCTGCAGCTTCTTAAAACTTTTTTCCCAAAAAACAAAATTACCTTCAGCATGGACATATTTAATTCATCTTTACATTCAACAAGCTGCACCATTCTGCCTCTTTCTTCCCGTTGTCCTGGATTATTATCAGCATCAGCTGTCAAATATATTTTAAGATTAAATTTCAGAGGTTAACAGTTGGACTCAATGATCTTTTCCAATCTAAACAGCTCTATGATTCTATGATAACAGATGCAGAACTAAAGCATTCTCAGTATTTTGAAGAATATGCCCCTTTTTTCTCCATTTAGAATTGAAACTTTCAATATCATAAAAAAAATCCTTGAAAAATCTTACACTTATTTCAGTAATGACTGATTTTTCCAGCAACATTTAATATGAATATTGTTTATAATAAGACATGTCAATATATATGCAGTTATAAGTGGAAAACCTATGCTTGAAACAAGTTGCAGAATAAATGCACTTTTCCACCACACTTTTAGTTACCTTTTACATTTGATGCTGTAATTCTACTTCGCTCATTCAAGCTGTTGTTATCAACAGAATAGACATGTTTCTCCACTTTTTCAGGTATATTATTTACTGTGGCAGAAAGGCAAATGATGAAATGCATTTTGGCTAGGGTTAATTTATTTATAATTTGTTGGTTGCACAGTGGTTCCACTGTTAAAGACAGACTCCAGTTAAAAATGTCTTCCAGTACCTACAAGAAAGTTAACAATGGGGATTATTTGAAATGACACATTTTATATTTTTCCTGTTCAAGACACATTCTGCTTCTATTAATAATGATGTGTATCAACAATTAACATCACTAATATTAGTAATATGCTATTAGTCATTATGGATGAGTTACTGTTTTGCTTTCCAAACTTAATTCACCCCTTAGTAGCACTTGCTACAGCCTCAGTGATCAGTTTTCTAGTAGAAGGTGCATTTATGAAGTTATAGCTATTACTCAGTGTGAGTTACAGTTTTCTGCATTGTCCATAGCACTCTTTGAGCTAAGATGTTCACAAAAAAAAAGTAAGTAAATCTGTAGTTCAAAAATTTCAACTCAAAGTCTGTTGTTACATTTCACCCTAACTAGAAAGATAAAGCAAAGAAAACAATTCTTGCATCAGAATTCAGCATAACTCATAGAATTTTATATTTATTATAGCATCTTTGTTTTGAGTTTAATATTCTCACTTTAGATTAATAAATTTATAAGTTGAAAGTCTGCACAGCTTTGCAAAATCATAAGAAGACCAAGAAGAGACCCTTATAGACTGTGAAGTGTTCAAATCAAAAGCTCAAGATAAAGCACAACTTCAAAATAATCTGAAACTACTGAGAACAAAAGCTGTCAAGATAGACATCTCATTTCTGTCTTATAATATCAATTGTTGTAGGAGACACACAGGCTTGCTGTAAACAAAAGAAAGAGTAGTGGAGGAAAAAAGTGGGGGGTTTGTACTTTATTAATTTGTTTTTATGGAACAGCTTTTCCACATTCTGCTAACATTTACCCATACTGGCTCAATGGATCTGTGACAAGGCAAAGGAAAGAAAATTATAAAAACTGAAAACCAAAAAATAAATCACCGATGAATATGTGACTTTAATAAAAATGAGAAATGACTGTTCATTAACTGGTTTACAGATTCACTTTTTTTTTTTCCCCTCCCAGAAATGGACCTCAAACCCAATCCGAATTAGTACAAATCTATGAAGACAGTTCTGATTTACAGAAATTTTAAGGTTAGATGACTGATGCTCTCAGTAAGTTAGAAGGATAAACACCAGACCCCACATATCACGACAAAGTCTGACTAATTCTACTATTATGATTTGCACAGACAAGTCACAGATTTGTACATATTAGGTCTTCCATCTGCAAAATGGTGATAATGGTACCTGTCTCCACCTTGAAAAGTCAGCCATAAAATTTAAAATTCAGGAAATGGTAAACTGTTGAGGAGAATGTTTTCTATTTACGGGGTTTTACTAATAACAAGCGTATTTTCTGAACCGAAAAATCTCTAACTGATGTCAGAGAAATACTTATTATAAATACTAGCATAAATTGTTTATCTCTTCAGATGTTTTTTTACCTGCAAATTTGTAACAGTCAGGAGAGACTTTGAGGAGTCAAATTTCTGTAAGGCCTGTAAAATGGACAAAACCAAAAATAAGTAATGTGTTACAATATGAGTATAAAATAATGAGTTAGTAGAGCAGTGGACAAGTGTGGTGCAATCCCAACTATACCTTGAGGGGGTCTGAAAATACTAACTATTACTTGGCTTCTACAGCCTTTATATTTTTGAACTATAACCCAAGACACAAAACCATCTCTACACCTCCTAGGATTCACCAAGATTCTTCAACTTGAAGCAAGAGGAGAAACAGACAAACCAACAAAAACATTTTTCCGAATTCTAGGAGCTCTATAGACACCAGCCATCAATTGCTTTTATGTTCTTTACACTTCTGAATTCCAAACCTAACTCCAGGTTTAGCACATGGATCTTCTGCTATTCACCAGAGCACAGATCTGTGAATGGAATGAAAACAAGAGCTACCTTTACCTGGGAGACAAATCAGTTTACTGAGGGGAAGGAAAAGTCAGAGGTAAAGGTCATTTCCAGCCTTAGTCATAACTGAGAGCTCTACACACAACTGTCACTTCATTTCTGTCTAGGTTTTATTAATTCTGTAGTCTAGATGTAGCCCTCTATCATCTCTGTTATTCCTTGAAGCATAAGTCCTTTTTACTCTGAGATGTGCAGAAATCCAGCAAGCACTTAGCTTCTACATGTGTCACACCCTAAGCAGAGACCTAATGCGGAACCTCCTCTGCTGTTCACCCAAACACTCATCTGTGAACGCAGTTAGAAAAAGACAAGTGACAAAACAAGCAGATCTCATCCTAAGTCTCTGAGCTCTTCAGACAATATACAAATGAATGAAAGGACTTGAACATGTATTTTAACCTGACTAGCATTAGTAAGGAGTAGCCACAAACAAGGAAGCTTTTCAGAATCAGCTCTGGTGAGGATGCTGGTAAACTCTTTATGGCTCACCTAGAGAGAATTTAAAGTAGCTTGTGCTCTAAGGAAAATCACTAGGTTTTAGTTTCTTATCTTCCCTTGCAGTTAGTATGAAAGTGTCATTAGCAAATTAAAAAGGTCACCTTTTTTGAGATGTATTTTAATTCTATTTTTTATTAAGGTTCATGTTTCGTTTGAAACCTAGTACCACTGCAGATTATTCTAGGACAAGTGTTTGTCCAGATTTCTGGGGTTTTAAATGTAAATATTTGACATGCCATCATAAATTTAATTGTAATTATTCCCTTCTTACTTAGCTTAGACATTGATTTGTTGGCTATTGTCAAAAAAGATACTGCTACTTTGTGCTGGCTACAGCTACTGTGAGGTTGCAGTGTAAGGACAGTCAGGGCATGAGTCACCTGAAAACTCCATCTCAGGGTCTGGTGAGGTGGGGAGGGGTGGAAATTTCCCTTCATATCAGCTCATTAAACTCAATTTGCTCTGCAATGTCAGCTTCACTGTTTACAACACAAGGTAAGGGGAAAAAAATGTGAAGTCACAGAGGTCAGTCCTGCTGCTCAGTGAGAGAAATTAATGTCATTCAATGCCTACTATTTGACCTGCCTTTTGAAAGGAATTTAGGAATTTTTTAAGGATGTGTAACAACCTGCAAACGTGGAGTATGTGCAGTTTCATGAAAAGAACTGAGTATTACACTTCAATGCTATACTTTACTGGTGTTTACCTTCATTTGTTCAATTTTTCTGTACCCTGCAGGTATTTTCCATGGAATTCTCTCTCCACAGTTAAGCAAAGACAGTTCCTGAAAGGCCTCCGTAAAAAATCCTATATCTGTAAGTACTTTAATCTGTGAAAAAATAACAGAGACTTCGATTTAAAATATTTTCAGTTATTCATCTTGCTCAAAGTATTCAAAGGTAATTTTGAAGTAAATTTGACTACTGAAATAGTACATTGATGGAGAATGTTCTTTAGCGGAAATAAATCTTTTACATTTTATAATAAAGTGAAATCCCAAAGACAGGTGTTCCACTTTTAAAAACAAGAATTAAAAAAACCCACAAAAACAACAAACAAAACATATTATTCAGAAAATTGTTTCTAACAAAGGAAAATAACTAAATTAATCTGGCTAGAGCTTTAAGTATCAGACCAAGATCAACTCCTTATCAAAATCTGTTTCATAGCTTTTACTCATCTTAGTCTTGCACTACTCACTACTCCCTAACTCGTATAAGAATTTCCTGAAAATATCTAAAACCAATAATACTACGACTCTTACCAAATATTAGATTTCCTTTAAAAAAAAAAAAAAAGGATTAAAAAAACCACAAAACAAAACCAACAAGCGAACATTAGTGAAATGACAAAAGTCTGTTCTCAGAAGTCTGACAACCTGGTTCCATTATGATACTGATAACAAATCCAGAAGTGAACACTGCAAACAAAAAATCATTTATGTTTTGCACTTAAAAAAAAAACAATTAAAAAAATGGTGGAGAAAGATAAAAAATACCAAGTAAAAAGTTTGGACCTAAGAGGGAAAATCTCATTATCATCTCTTTAGAAAAATGCTTTTTAAATAGAGAGCACAAAGAAATGATGGAACAACAGTCTCTGTAGGACATTAACGGTAAAACTGTATAAATAAATCTACATACTACTAAAATTCAGAACATAAGTAATAATTGCATTTAGAAAGTAGTCCTATTCTACAATCTGTTGTGCCAAGAAACATTAAGCAACAGCTGAACTTTAAAACATTACTTTTCATAGTAGTCATATATGAAGAAATATTAAATCAACTACATTTAACAAAAAAAGAGAAAACTTTATTTGAAATACAGTGTGCTATGATAAAAAGAAAGTTTGTTTGATTACCTTGAAGATTCTTCCTTCAATAGATTTAGCTGGGTCCTTACAAATCTCAGAAACAATGTATTGGTATAATGTGAACAATGGTAAAATCTGTTGGAAAATATTGAGTCATCTAGTTATAAATGTCATAAAGGGTACAATTATAGAAATATATATTGCAATTAGATATCACAAATATATAGGTAACATAAGAGTACTGCTTTCACTGCCACATACCCCCACTACCTCTCTTACACTCCATGAAGGATGAATGTGTTATAAAGTCTTTCAGCTGGCTAAAGCTAACCCCTTACATTATCATATGTGTAGAAAGTGAAGTTTCCCCAAATTATTCTCTGTTTTCAAGGTGGGTTCTTCTACTATATCATTAGTGAGTAAACCTGCTGGAAAGATGTTGATAGAGGGGATTTCTAAAATTGCATTTTGATGCCTTAATTTTTTCAGTATAAGTAACAGAATAATAGAATTCTGTTAGCTTTATAAAATAAACACAATGAAGTCCTGCCACTAAGTGAAATTATACCAATTGTAAAATAAACTGGATAGTGGTGAGGGTTATTGGCAAATTTATTTGCATTCATTTCAGATTTAAAGTTTTTGTAGGGGCAACAAAAAAAACATTTTAAAACTGAGTTTTAATAAAATATACAAACACTTCATAGTGTTTCATAAATTTAGTTTTCATAAAGTAGTTTAATAATTCAGAATTTGGATTGCAAATGCTTGAAGCAAATGTTTTAATTGTACCCATACAGTTTCCAGATGATATTTGAAGTCATTCAACAAAATTAGTCTTTGAAGTCTTATTTTTAATAAAACTTGAATCTTGTTATATTTTTATATAAGTGTCAAATCAACTTAGTGCCACCATCCAAAACATTCCCACACATTAAGCATTTGGTGAAAATGAAGCTCTCATCCTGATGAAACTGCAATTGCTTTGACCGTGATCTATGACCTGGATCTATATTGTGCAGGAAGAATCAAAAATGTGCATGGCCACGTGAAGCAAGCAGTCAAAGTAGGTGTCCCTACCTCCAGGTAACTAACTGTCTGCTTCTTGATCTCACTTGATCTCCCATAGTGAGGGCAGTTAGACAAAGCTTAATAATAAAGTGAACTCCAGTACAGCAGGATGTGAAGAAGCAACAACAGGAGGTAAGACAGACACTTAGCCTGAAGTTCCAGAAGAAATCAATCCAACAAATTGCTTGATGACAAAAAAGGGATAACATCTTGCTGCTTCCTCCTCTCTAACTCCTCTTCCATCTCTATCCCCTAATGTTTTCTTACCCCCCTGCTACCAGCCATGTATCTTTTCTCCTGCCTTGCACTGGCTCTGCCACTTACAGACTCTTTCTATAAGTGAATTCAGTTCATTAAAGCAGGAGAATGCAATCTAATTCTTCTGCTGAGGAGTTTTCTGTCACACTGGGAGTTGATTTATAGAGATATACAATAATTGTTTGACATGAGAACCTGTTAGAACATTCCGGACTAAACAAGAACAGAGGTAGAATTGCACCTCTTTCAGTACTATAAGCAATTTGATCTATTTATTCCAATGTACAGCATTGCACCTTTGAAAGAAGTTGAAGTAGTCAGTCATTAAATGGAGGAAATAAGCTCATAATCAACGTAAGAGGGAAGCTGTAAAAACACTCCATAGAAAGGAATGACACAACATGAGAAGGAGAAAGGCAGAAAGAACTTTTATTTACTGAATAAGAAAGTAGAATTATTGAAAGCATTCTGGACATATTGCATTTAAAGTTATTCTCAGTACAGCATATTTCAAATAGGAAATTTCCTCTAAAATGCCTAGCTAAGTGGACTATGTATTGTCATCTTCCTGAATAAACACCTACCCTGTTTATTCTGAAAACCTATAGGCAGAAAGCTATAGCTTTCTTCTGTCTCAGTGCCCCAGAAACTAACCATACGGGTATTTTGCTAGAGCTTCTGAGGTATCTCATAAGTACTGCCACACACAAAAAAAAGACTTGATGTTTTAAAATTCATTTCCAAATTATAAAAATAATACTTACCATGAAATTTTGTTTTGCACAATGTAGTTCAAACATAAGGAAATTCAGACTTGCAACTACAGTAGAGATGTCAGCTCTGTAGCGATCAGAAAACAAGTCGATACCAGGAATAAGCATATTTGTTTCGTATTGTGCAAAGTCACAGTCGGATGTTGGATGTGGAAGAGAAGCTCTAAACAGGCTCTGAAAGTAATAATAATTAACTACTTGTGAAAAGATGCATAGGCATTAGTGAAACATTATAAAACTTCCACCCTTAAGACTCAAATGACTTCATAAATGAAACCCAATGTGTTAAGTATTCGTTGCTCACAGACAAAACCATGATAAATCTCTTTAGAAAAAATGCTTTGTGTGAACTTGATAGAAGGGAAAAAAAAACCACCCAAGGACAAAGCAAACGAGACATACTAATCGAGGTGTAGAAAAATAATCATAAAAGATTCCTCATCAAGTACTCTCCAGGTAATGAAAAAATATTCCTAAAGAGCCAGTGGTGTTTCTCTTGGATTTCAAGTCAAAACACCCCAAATACATCTCTGGAAGCACTAGAAAAAACCTAATAAATCACTAAGGGTTCTCACAAAGACTTCCTAGGAGATGCTTCTCATCACCAGACAGAAATAACTTAACTTATTCAGACATCCCCATAATCAAGGAAAATGCATAGGAGAAAATAGTTGAGATGATTCTAGGGATGTGTTCAAACATTTCTTTACCAGCCCAGAGATGTTTCATGGAAAATGTCTTCCATCATTTTTATTCTCCCCACAAGCTAAGAAAGCTATCTTGATTTTACTTAGTCTTAAATCTTTTCCCTACTATAACCTAGCCATCATTTCTGGAGCAGTTGCTGACTTCAAGAGCAGTTAAAAGGTAATTCCACTCTAGTTTCACCTTTCACTAGGTCAGCTAGTGCTCATATAAGTTAAAACTGATGTGAATTTAAGGAAGTAACTTAAATGTTCCTCCCTTAAAAAGGAAGTGCTAACATTGCCTCTGATGTTGGATATTCCTTCCCCATTGTGTTTATCTTGTTGCAATTAGCAATGATATACTAGAGAAATATACATTTACATACTCCGATCTGAGATATTAATAAGCCTAAGGCCTATAGCAGAGGTGGAATTTAAATAAGGTTATAAAAGCTTTCCAAATCAAGGCACAAATTATGGGCTTGAACTTCACAAGGTACAGTGACAGTAATTGATTATATCTTTCAAGATGTTCACCCTGGAAGCAACTCCTATACCAATTAATATCAGCCCCACTTCAGTCAAGTCACAATTACTTCCACCATTATACAACCAGAAGAAATGCTTACTACTATTTCTGTCGAAAGGAGGAATCAAACTCATTCAGCTTTGTACCACCAGCAATTAGAGTGCTAGAAGCTAGTCAAAATTCTCCTTCACCTTTGTTTCTTCAACCTGTTCTCCCTTTGCTGAATTTAACGAGGTTTTAAACATGGCCTAGCACAGGTCACACAGTCACAACCATGGCTGGCAAAAGATGTTAGAAAGTGGCACTGATTTGTATTGGAAGAAGCCACCCAACTTCGTGATGCTGCACTGGGATGAGTAAGCATTAATCCCAGTGGAGTATGACTAGCAGAATAGTTGCATTTCTTTTTCCTATATCACTTTGGTTACTAGTATCTTAAAACTTCCTTCTAAAAGTAAATTGAAACCCTTCTTTCCTCTATAGTTGGCTTCTGAAAGTTTGCAAACTTAATTTTATTGACCTATTTTCTTTGTAAATGAAACTGAATCTTTTTGACTATCTGTTTTTAGAGAAAA
>WUAM01000395.1:31551461-31575789 GCA_024336885.1 Actenoides hombroni
ATCTGTTTTTAGAGAAAATATATATTATAGAGCTGAGATTTTAGTATTACAAACCAGTATTTTTTAATGTTAAAAAAAAAAGATTAAAAAAATTATTTTTCTGAGTCTGTTCTCCTGGCTGAAAATTTATGACAACCTGGGAAGACTGTACAGATCTGACAAAGAGCACTCTGCTGTCATTGATGCCATCCAGCTCTTCCTGAACAGAACACTTCAAGAGAAGTAAAATATATTTAACTGCCAAATGTTTTATCCATCTTCATTTTTCAGTATTTCATTATTTCTCCTAGATGCTAGCTTCTTATTGAAGTGATAATTTTTAGGTTATAACACAGGAATAGTGTTAAAAAACAGAGAATAAAAACAACTAATCTAATGTGCATAAAATTGTTGACTACCTCTGATCTCCAGTTTTCCTTTACAATCAAGATGAAATGAGAAATATTTTAGAGGGCTATTGAGATTTAATTTTTAGAAGCAATTTATCAACTTCATTAATTCTAAAATTGTATTTTTACCTTAAAAAGTATAGCAGAAAAATAGCAGTATTTAGTTCTTAATCTCATCTTTGATGTTGTTATATGCCTAAAGTACAACAGAAAAGAAATATGAATACGCACATCAGCATAAATTATTCAAATTCTTTTTTTATTATTATTATTCTTGTATAATGATGATACTAACAGAATCTGTGTTTTCCATATGGGAAAAACAGCTGCCTGTTCCATAGATAGGTGCTGAAACACACCAAGCAAGAAAACAGCATTTGACCAAAGACATACCTAGATAAAGTTAGTCATTTAGATTATCTTTAAAGGAGAGAAACAGGCAACCTAAGTGCAAAAATAATCTCATACAAAACTAAAAACATAAATCAAGTTGAGCAACTCAGACCCAAAAGTCTATTTCTTTCCATAAAGAAAACCTAAGAGAACTCACACGTGGACTTTAATCTAGGTAGACACCTAGCACGTGAAACGAATCCCACACAGTACCTCATCAAAACTTTAAACCATTAACTTAAACACACTCCTTTTTCTCTTAGGTATTAATTCTGAGTGTGACAATGGTGTTTCATCCTGAAATCCTCCTGCTAATACTTTCAAAGCTACCTTGGTTTACAGATACTTTACTGTGCTATTAATATGGCCTGCTTCTCTGTACTTACTTTGTACATCCATAGTTACATGAAGTATACTTTCTGCTTACTGTTTACATAAGACAGTTTACTCAGACAAAGCTCTGACCTTTTAGGGGCATAATGCTTCTAAGGTCATTTAGAATTGGTTTAGATATTTCTAGATTTCATATTTTGTGCAGTTTTATATCATACAATACATTGAGGAACTGCTCAGAATTATATCCATAGTGTTTTAACAGCAGTCAAGGAGTACTGGATAGAAATATTTATTGATGGTAGACTTTAATACAGTAATTCAAATTTCATTGAGTTGTAATTCACCAGAAAATGAGTACTTCAGGCAGTAAATCTGCCCTCAAGATACATTAATATTTAATATGTGCAATGAGTTGGGATATGTGATATTTCAATTGAAAATCAATACGACTGTAAATTCCTTGCACTTAGGACTTTTTATCATTTTGCTTTATATCAATGACCTCTCCATATAATATACAACTGCAATTACAGTCAAAGATGAGCTCTCAAGAAAAAGGAACAACAATATTCTCCGAAACAGCTACTTACTGAAAGAAAAAATTCCTCTGCTTTTGATGAGTCTTTTTTTATAGCAACTCATTAGTGGTTTTAGATTAATTTCAAGCAATTTGTTTAAAATATGAAAAATACATATATCGATAAAATACTTACTGAGCTATCTTAGCAACTAAGACTGCTGCATGTAAACATCCCCAAACTCCAGCCCGAGAAAGAAATTTCTGACTAATATCAGTCAATCTTTCAACTGCAAAGATGTCTGTAGCATTTTTTGAAAAACCTAATTCTTGCCAGTTGTGAAGAGCGTCAGCAATGCTGAGTGTTTCATCGAGGGCTTGACACCAATATTTAAAAGCAGCTCTGTAACACATAAAAAATGTTCTCATCATATTGGTGACATTTTCCAAAGTGGAAGATAAGACTCGTTTCATTTTATCTTTATTGCCTGAGATATAACTAATTCTGATTAGGTCAAAACCTGAAATTCAGTTTCTACCACACAAAAAGATACCATTCCCAGTCAACGGACTTATTGGGACTTAGACTAAAATTAAATTGTCAAGCAATAGATATTGTTTTGTTAAAACACAGAGATGTTTAATTAATTTGCTTAATTGCAATTAGCTAAGAAAAACAAACAGTTTCTTATAAAAAAGGCCTCTCAAAAGGAAGTTCATAGTGAGTTAGATGAAAAGTTATATGGGCTTGAGGACAGTCCAAGAACTTACAAGACAGCTAAAGGGTATATGAATGCTAATTAAAAAAATGAAGCAATGCTCTTTTTTAATCCAATAACATGTACCTTTTGTTTCCAGAGTAAAAGTGAAGATTTCCAAGTTCATGTAAAGCCTGAACCTTGAGGTCTCTCTGGTTGTTTATTTCAAGGATTCCTGTTAATTTTTTAATCAGTTAGGAAAAAAATATTGTCACATCATTAAATCAGTTACTGAAACTTGAAAAAATTTTGCATGAGAAGTAGACACGCATTCACATGTAATTCAGTGCATGAATGTTTAAAGGCTTCTATATTTTACCTTCAAATGTATGATTTCTTATTTCCACTAACTTTAAAAACAAGAGTAGGATGTATTTATGGACCTATCTACACAAGCTTTTGTGGTTTTGGTTTTTTTTAGACCTCTCAAATTTCTTCCTCTTCATGAGATAAACTGGGAAGCAGGCCATTGGCCCCGCTAAACAACACTTCCTGCATACAGCACAGTAGCACCCTCCCTGGCTCATTTCTGGATCCCTTACTTCAAACAAAACCACTTACATCATCTGTTGACCTGCTACACTTCACCTATTTTGTCATACAGCAAAACCAGGTAATAGTGCTGAGCTGTAACTGTACAAGTAAAGCCATAAGAGAATGTAAGATGGAAGCCAAGCAACTAGGTCTCATATTCAAATGAACAGAATCCAAAAGGCCTGTTTGCTAGAAAAAAAAAAAACCCAAACAACTATAACAGACTTAAAATGAATCTGCTAAACATTACAGCAGATTTTTAATTTAGGATTAGTAAGTATAAGACCACTGACAATGTTTTTTCATCAGATGAGATAACTGTAGAGGTTATGAACCAACTAGCAGTTTCTTTAGGATCTAACCCAGATTTTCTGAATTGACAGAAGGGAGGTTCTGTGTTTCTGGAACACAGCTTTCGGACAGTTATAGCTGTCTGACAGAGGAGATTAATACCTGAATAAACATATAGGAACACAAATAGGCGGAGTGATATTACATCTCAGATGTAAAAAAATAATTATGAAAAAAAGATTACCAATTGTTTGCTCATAGGAAGAGATGACCAGTGAAAGATGTGACTGTGGTATTGGTTTACTCTCAACCATACTGGAGAAATTAAAGTTTTCTTGAGAAAGGTCACGTGGTGTTGGTAGTAATATCAGTTCAGCTCCCACATTATACTCCAGCATTCTATTTGAAGAGATATGACTGCTGATTGCTCTTCCAACATTTTCTAGATGAGAAAAGTCATTTATATGATCAGCTTGCAAAAGTATTATGCTATTTCCAGCACCACATTACTCAAATAAGTATACAATTCCCGTGTCCCCTATTTCTGTCTGCTTTCCTATGCTATGATTCTGTCTGTGTGTCTCATAATTAAACTCACTGGACATAACTCATTGGTCAGTGCAACCAAAGAAAACTACATTCTCTGTTAGAGAAAATAAACTTGGGAAGATCTGTCAGTCAGTCTTCTGACAGAGGTTTGGCTGCAGACAGACAAGTGACAGCTGCATGAAAAAAAATTTATCATCCAACCATGAGACACAAAGCAGAGGAAATCAGGCTTAGAGCTTGTAGCTTACAGAACTTCATATATAACTTTTTATTCTATGTTTTTTCTAATTGTCAATAACAACTAAAAATTTTTTTAAAAAATCTATTACTTTCACTCTTTACTATTTTAATTGCATATACACTTTACTAAGTGAGAAACATTTCAATAAATAACTCACCTTGTGTGTGTGCAAGAAATAATGAAAGTAGTTTTCTGCTGTGTCTCAGTGCTCTGCTGTGACATTTAGATTTTTGTAGAGTTTCTCTAAAGCATTTCAATGTGTCATTCACATCAAGAGGTACATAAACTAGGGCTTTTACTTGACTGTCATCTAAAAGAAATAATTATGGAGAAAAATTTTGCATTACATAAATAAATACATATTTTTACTACAAGACCCTGCAAAACATATACTTGAAGAACTCCACAACTTAAAAGCTAAAATATATTCATGTAATAGTCATGTTTGTTTCCTGTTGGATTACGAATTAAAGCAAAACTCTTAACCACCAGGAACACTTTTAAACATTTATATATTTTTCAGTGTTACATTTTAGTTGTCACGTGACATCCATATTCCCTGAATTCCACCTGCCCTGGGCATGCCTCAGCTGAGCTCTCTGCTCTGAATTCCAGTGTCTGAAGTCTGGAAACGAATCTTTTACCACAGTGGCTGATCCTGTTTACTACAATTACCACAGTTTCTATGTACCAAACCTGTGAGCTGGCATGCTCTCTCCATTGAATGCCTAATAGTACCTACTCTTACACACAGCATTATTTATTAATTACTTTCCTCAGTTGAATTCAACACAAAGCCTTGTGTGCAATGGGTTGACACATCTGTGATAGGACGAACTACACTTCATAAACTTCCATTAATGACTAGAATTTTTTTATCCTGACTGAAAACAACAACTATGGGTAAAAGGTGTTTTGTCACCTTATAGTACACTTCAGTTTTTCTATGGATTCTTTTGATAACAGTGCAGGTTCACATTAACTTCTAAGTATATTGCTGGATATTCATCAATACCAATGGAAAACTGGACCCAGACCACCAAGCTCACTCAACATACTGTAGGACATCTTGCATCTGGAGAACAACTGTTTCTCTGCTTTCAGATAAAGTCTGAACATATTTGGAAAGGTCTTGACAACATTAGTATCCATCCACAATAAGAATAACAACAATTTGAAAACAAAACTGAGTTTATGTTAAAAGAAACAGATCATAGGAGCAGTGGAAGATCTACAATAAGGAGGAAAACAAAAAAAAAAAAAAGTACACAGTATGAAAAAAAGGAAAGGGTTTGGGAGAGAAGAGAACTCACAACATTGACATGTTCTCTGACCTGTATTATCATTTTTCTTCTCAGGATAGGAAAAGCATCCAGGAAAAATCTGTTCATTAGCAGAAGGAGGAACAGACAGCTGTAATTTCTGCCTTATGTAGTTTCTGCAACTCATCTAAAAAGCAAGTTTTGTTTCATGATAATTGAATAAATAATATTCAGAAAAAAAAAAATCAATGTTTGTTGCTTAAAGTTAAGTATCTAAATATTCAGTCATACGACAAAATAAATGAGAACTAATTTACAAAGACACCAATGACCTTTAACTAGTATCCTTTTTGTTAAGAGGTGAAACATTCACAACACCTAAATATTGGATGTAACATAAGTGTTTAGATGTTAATGAATTAAACTTGTATCTTCTTCAGTATTTGCCATAATCATGAGCAACTCATTGATATTTAGCAAATATTCCACCTTTCTTTGTCTGGAGCCTGTCAGTATAAGTGTGCCTAAAGTGCATGTTGCCTGTAAAGCGCAATAGAATTCTGCATAGGGATAACAGCTCAAAGCAAGGAACAGAAGCAGTCTAACCCTGTCACTGAAGCAAACTGCTAGACTTCTATAAAAGGTTAATCCAGCACAGGCATTTTCTTTTGCTAAGGTAGCTATATCACTTTAGAAGCAAAAAAAACATTTCAGAGCTAGTTCTAGACTCTATGAATGGCAGTGCATGGTGAAATGTAGCCACACCCTCCAAATTTCTAACTTGATGGTCTTTTTTGAACAATTCTTATTACTATTAACTAATATTAGTTTTATTCTGTAAGTTGCCTTTCAAAGCTATGAATATCTTTTTACATTGTTGAGATTACGATGGTACGTGGTGGTTTGCCATAGTGACTTTTTTTTTTTTAGACCAAGGACTATGTTCTGAACAGCAGGGCCTGAAAGAAGTCAGCATGAAACAGCCTTACCAAGAGACAAGACAGAGCACCTCAGCTGGCCTTTGCAAGCTTGGAGTGCCTTTTGGGTACCTGCAAGCCCTGGGCAGCAGCTTGCTGTCTCTAGGCAAGGCAGTGACTCCTGAGCCCCATGGTCATGCTCAGAACAAATGCATTTGGAATTCTAAACCCCACTTTTACCCCTCTCCTTCAAGTCCTGTGTTTATATTAATAATAGAAACATATTACAAATAATCAGCCATGCAACTGTCTTTAGCAAAACTTGTTGAAAATAAACCTTAGGTTAAAAAAAAAAAAAGAGGAAAATCCTATTTTTAATAGCTGCAAATTTCCAAGTGACAATGTCAGTTTACTAAATATATCGAGCCATGGCTTTTAATGAGAAGAACTTGATGAGCAACTAAGAGGTTTTTTGGTGGCGATCAAGTTTGTCAAGTTTTTATTGGTATTGTCAGTTTTCAAGTGGTGAACTTCATTTGATTAATTTTGGTCTTTAGGGCAGTTTTCCAATGCAGAAAAAATGTAATCTCTTCGTATTTATTTTTAATTAATCACAAAGACTGCACAAAATCCAAATAAATGTTTTCAGGTTGAAAGAGCAGCATCAAGAATTGACATGAAATTACACTTAGGCTTATAATGTGGAATGGGTACATTATGTATGGAAAAAATGTTCTCTGGGCCATCAAGTCCAGACCTCTGCTGCTGCTGGAATCATGTCATATAAGCCTTTTCATGCACTTCAACCAATTATGTTCATTAGTTTATTATAATTTACTATCTGTGAACATTATGAAAACACATTAATCTAATCAGTAAAAGTACTTCTCCATATTTAGTTCATATTAAAAGTCAGTGCCCAGAAAAGAAATCTGTGGTTCACCTTATTTGTGTTATCAGACAGATATTTTATTAAATGAGATTCATGGCTGTCCGGGCCACTCAATTGCTGTATACTTTCCATCAGCTGCCGCTGAGCATACACTAGCAGTGGACTCACTTGTTCTGTGTATCTCTCACTGAAAAAAAAAAAAAGTATAGTAATTAAGCAAAATATTGGTATATTTAACTCTATAATGTTGTTTATTAAAGTTGGTGCAACTTACTGTGTAAATATGTTAAATTGCACAGCTATGTGTACCAGTGCTTCCCACTTCTTCATTTGATATAACAATTCTATTGTTTTAAGAATCAGGTTACATATCCATTTCAAGTCAACCACATTTACATCATCCAGGGGAGACTGTGGATGGAGATTAGAACCACCATTCTCATCCATAATACCTCCTAAACAACTGGGAATGCAGAAGTCTCCTTCAGGATCCACAATCTACAGTGAAGAAACATTATTCTGTTATTTACAAACTTGTTTTTTTGGACAAAGCAAATTATAAAGATTAGAAAATACCGTAATCCTCTAAAAAGCTGTTACAGATAATAACTTGGAGATACCAGAATACAATGCAAGAGATAGAAAACTATCTCTACTGAAGATGTGATAATACAGAGTATACTGTCTCAATAATAAAGACTATTGTGATAATAAAGAATGTACTGTCTCTATTTTTTACCTTAAGAGATCTGCTTGCTTGTAGTTCAGTTATCATATCAATGATCATGTCTGATGCTAAATAAAATGGCAACCAGATGATATTCTTAAGAAAATCCCAGGTAATGGGAAATGGATCCGTAAGGGAACGTGAATAGTTAGCAGTCAGCTGTAATTCTTGAGTGTAATTCCAAAGTTCTCGACAAGCATTTTGAAGCAATGTCCAGTGGCCACCACGGTGAGCAAGAACCTATGCATATAATTAAAAATATACTTATACTTTGGAAATACAGAAATTAAAAGCCTCATTCTTTTATTATAAGGTTTAGACATAAGTAATCTTTGAAAAAGACAGTCTATGTATCATCCCTAAGAACAGATCATTCAGTATTTCAATTTATATAAAGCATGATAGAACCTTAATTTGCAAATTTTCATAGAAGCATTAATTTATAATTTAATTATTGCTTTTGGCATGAGAATAAGAAATAAACATTAGTTCACACCACATATACGTGTGTTTTTATTTAGTTTTAGAAGGGTTTATGGGAAGAGTAGCCAGCCTGCATTTCCTTTCAGCCACTGGTCCTTCTGTTTATACTGCCAAGGCATTCACTAAGACCTGTCAAGGCAAAGGTAAATCTGCAAGTATTTTCAGAAAGATTTAAGAAACATGAGATGGCAAGTCACAAAGATAAACTGAAAAATAAAACATTTATATAAGTTATTAGAAATATTCATTATGATAGGTTATATGTCTGACATTTCATACACCGTCCTTGGACGTTTTGCAGAGGAGGAGAAATCATTGCTTTTTCCTAATGAAGTGTTTTTGAAGTTTCAGAAGTGTGGGGGTTTAAAATGTTGAAAGTATTGTAATGCAATGCTTAGTAGGAAATAAAATGCTTAATAAGAAAGTGTATCTTACCGCTGCTCTTCTTAAATGCAAAAAGATTTTTGCAAAATGCTCCAGTAAAATGGTATTTGACAAAAACTGGTTGTATTCTTCAGGGGAATGAGAGACAGATATTTCTGTATTGTCTGTTGTTTGAGTTTGAGGAACATCTGTTCCACTCAGTTTAAAGCTGTGCTCAGAAGACTTATCTGTACCTGAAGACAAAGAGTTCACTGGTTAAAAATGAGTTAAAGTTCTCAAAAAAAAAAAACAAACTATTACCAGCCAGCTAGGATTTTCCTGTGGCAGGTAAATACTTAAATGTTAGGAAATGCCAATGTTAAGGTTATCATATTTATAAGGTTATGATATTTAAAATATAAGATTTATTACTCGAGTGTTGGAAAAAAAAGTTTGAGCAAAATAATAATGTGTACCAAACAGTTTTCAGCTTCAAAGCCAAAGCACAACCCTCACAGAAGTTAGGAATAAGTCACCATGTGGCAAGCTCCCAAGAACCTTTCTGAAACTGAGGCCTTTTAAAAGAAGAAGTTAGGAAGAAGGAAAGAAGTCAGAAAAATTCTGTAATATGTGCAAAATTGCTTTATTATTATATTCAGTACCAAATATACTCCAAAGGGAAATGCAAAGGTTCATGTTAGTGAGATACTGAGCTATAGTTTCAGGCAGAAGATAATTTCAAACTAAAGAGTATCTGAACTCTGCGTCAAACTACACACTTCATGAAATTCTGTCATTTAGAATTGCTGCAAAGGCAGTAAACAGGATTGTCTTTAGTTTTAGCCAGCTTTCAGGGACTCAGTTCTCAGTGACTTGTAAGCACCAAGACAAATATACCTAAAAGTAAGCTCTGTGCAAAGAGAACCAGGGAAGTCAACTGCTAGTTTTTGTCACATCTCCTTCAACAAGGCAAAGAGGATGGTTGATTCCTACCTAAGGAAGGTCTACATTGAAAGATAAGAGAATTTTGCACTCTACAGCTGTGGCAAGAATGTGTTCCCTTAAGCGCTATTGATAAGACCAGGCTTGTGATTCCTCCTTGAATTTATGGTAGCAAGGCAGACTACTTTATGTTAACTTGTATACTACCACCAACAACTGAGGTAATCAAAGTCCTATATTTCACATTTACCTATAAACAGGAGCCTTTCAGCTCCTTTTGAAACCTCAAAGGATGTCATTGAAAATAGCTAGCATAATAGAACAGTCAAATAGGAAAGACAGAGAATTGAAGTAAAAGGGGTAGAAGATAAAAAATTGATCTGAAGGTAGCATCTGTCACAGAAAAACACTGTAGCAAGTAGTAGAGAAGAAAACTTATTCTATTAAAAAAAAAGAAAACTTATTCTATTTAAAATTTGCAATATAATAATAAACCTCATTCTTTTTAAGAAAGACAGAATGACCCAGGAAATGACTGACCTGTTAGAAAATCTAAAGAAAACTAGAGACCAATTAACAACCACAGAAACTGATAAAAATTCTCACTGCATTTATAATAATCTGGTATATTATCAATTTAATAGGTCTATGTATCATGGCTTCTGCAAACCAAAACCTATAATCACTAATTTATGAGAATTTATGAACTTGTTACTATGGGATAAAGGATAACCACTTGATTAAAAGTAACTTTTTATTGATACAATAAACAATGCTCAGAGGTGTTATAAATGCTCTACCAATAACTATGACTTTTTTTAATGCTAGGTATGTCAAAAAGAGAAAATACAAAGAACACTTCAGAAATCCAGAAACATCTTCTTTTTAATTTGGCATGAATGTTTTTCCAAAGGTGATGTGGAGAACTAATGATGAAGGTCAAGATAGAAATTAAGAGAAAGGAAAAGTTAAATTGAAACCAATTCCAGTTGTGCACCCATTAAAAGCTCTTACAAGTTTGGTTTTCGGTCATTTCTGACTTTTTAAGGAGAGGAGGAGTTGTTGTTCTCATGTTGTTCTCTATGGCTTCTCTCACCACTACAGTGCCAGAATTATTTAATGAGAATATTTCAGGATCCAAAACATTGTAGCTGCAGAATGAGAGAAAAAGAAGAAAACATAGAAAAAACCAAACAGATATAATATTAAAAAAGGATTTTAATACACATACACAAAATTCAGTTTCTCAAAAGTGAGGTTTGATTAATTTCCAGCAGCTTTAGGAATCAGAAATAACGAATGATAGCCAAAAATTATAAGGAACCAAAACATAGCACAGTATTTTATATTTCAAAACTTTTATCTGACCAGTCAAGTGAGCAACCAAGAACTACAAAATCACAGAATGGTAGAGGTTGGAAGGGACCTCTGCAGATCATCTAGCCCAATCCCCCTGACAAATAAGATTTGCCTAGATCAGGTGTCACAAGAACATGTCCAGGTGAGTTTTGAAAGTCTCCAGAGAAGGAGCCTCCACAACCACCCTGGGCTAAACACAAGTTAAAACAACTTCCCAAATCAGTTGTGGAATAAAAAAGCTTTTCCTTATGTTTAGGTGGAACTTCCTGTGCTCCAGTTTGTGCCCATTGCCCCTTGTTACCACTGAAAAGAGACCAGTCTCATCCTTTTGACACCCACCCTTTAGATATTTATAAACATTGATAAGATCCCCTTTTCTCCAGGCTACACAGACCCAAGGTGTCTCAGCCTTTCCCTGTAAGAGAGATGTTCCTGTCCCCTAAGCATCTTTGTTCCTTCTGTTAGACTCTCTCTAGTAGTTCCCTGTCTATCTTGAACTGGGGAGCCCAGATCTGGACACAGTACTCCAAATGTGGCCTCACTAGGGCAGAGTAGAGAGGGAGGAGAACCTCCCTCAACCTGCTGATCACACTCTTCTCAATGCAACCCAGGATACCATTTGCTTTCTTGGCTACAAGGGCACACTGCTGGCTCATGGTTAACTTGTTGTCTACCAGGACTTTCAGGTTGTTCTCCACAGAGCTGCTTTCCAGCATGTCAACCCCTAACTGGTACTGGTGTATTGGATTATTCCTCCCCAGGTGCAGGACTCTCTACTTGCCCTTGTTGAACTTCATTAGGTTCCACTCCACCCAACTCTCCTGCCTGTGCAGGCCTCACTGAATGGCAGCACAGCCTTCTGGAGTGTCAGCCACCCCTCCCAGATTTGTGTCATCACCAAACTTGCAGAGGGTACGCTCTGTCCCTTCATTCACATCAATGATGAACATGTTGGATAAGACTGTAGACCTGGGAACACCTCTAGCTACAGGCCTCCAACTACAATATGCATGTCACTGGCCATATGATAGAAAGCAAAACTTGTTACATAGTAAATCAGCTTGTATTTGGAAGGTGATCTGTTCATATGACCAACTGGCTGATGATACTGTAATTCATATCTGTTCGCATTAATGGCAATAATGCAATAATTTATATTAATATCAATCACTGATAATGCAGTAAGATATACCTGTCCAGATGCTGTGAGCCACAAATTCCAAAGTTATACTGCTCCTCCAGTTTCTTTTTAAATAAGTTGTAGTGTGCAACTGCCAGATAGATATTCATCTGAGACCTCCAGGGCATCTCTTCAAGACACATTTGATGAAACTTCTTTCGGCTTAAGTAATTACTCACAATTGGTTTCAGCAGTACCACTAAAGTGTGATGAGCTACTTTTTGCAACTCTTCCTTGCATTTCCTAACCCAAAATATATGAAATAGCAAAACATGAAATTGTGTTTTCTTGAAGCTCTAGAAAATAAAATCATCTTGAAGATACACAGAAGTATCCCATTGCATATCCACAGACTTGTATTAACTCGGAAGCATGTGACATATTTCTAGCAAAAGGATTTTTGCTGCAGTCAAGAAAAGCAATTGCTCTTTCCCTCTAAGTGCACTAAATCATATATCTTACAACCTCCATAAGATATTTCTCTTAGTACATACAAAAGCTCTGTGTTAGATGTTATAAGTACCTGAATCATCCAAACAGGTTATTATAGCAAATATGTTTCACATAGCCTGTTCAGGAGATGGAAGGTCTACTATTATATCATAAATTTGGATCATTCTATTTAATGCTGTGTTTTGGTAGCTAATCACCTTCAATGTGAAGAAAACAGTTTGTTTCAAATTTGGATGCCTGGCTTTAATTTCCAGCCACAGATTTTGTTCATGTTTCTCTGTTAGATCAAATAATTCTACATTATCTGACACACATACAATGTTGTCATCAAGTCAAATCTCATTTTTCTTTTTTATAAACTGAACCTTTTATCTAAATTATTTTTCTGCTTGTTTTCCACCTTTAAAATGTGGGCAGAACAGTATATCTTATATAATATTGATTATATTATACAGCGATGATATTATGTACGAAACAAAAGAGTAGCTGAACAAGCAAAAAGCCCAGGATAAGTTAAACATTGACTCTTCCACTAAAAGCCATGAAAATCACGTTAAGTAAGGTGGTCTTTTCCTGACAAGCGGGAAAAATTGATGTTTAGGTATATATTTAGAAAATAGTGTATGGAAGACTTTTTGAGGTTCTTTATGTTTGTGATCGTTTATGTTCAGATACTTCTAGTCTTCTACTTGGTCATTACTAGAAGCATAATTGACCAAAATACAAGTTAAGGAATACTACAAATCCTTTTAGGTCACAAGGTACCGTTATTAGCAAGTTAACCAAATATATACAATTATCTGCCAGAATAATAGGTGAATGAATTTGCATTTCTTTCTATAAAGAAACAACTTTCTGAAAGCTACACAACAGATAGATAATCCAAAAGACTAGGAGAAGGATGACAAAAATCACAAACTACCTGAACATCAGGAACAAGCAAGCATTCTTTATTATTTTTCTAACAAGCTGCCCAACACAACTTGAAAAGCATTCTAGTATGTAGTTTAACATAGCTTTTCCACTATAACGAATCAACATGCTCAAGCCAACACAACTGAAATACCTTCTTTGATTATTAATACAAAAATCTTCAGCTATTCTCGGAAATAGATTTTGTTCTTGAGTGGAAGCCAAGTTTATACTAAACTAAACCAGAAAAGTGAGCAGACCGTGCACAAATTAATTCCTTTGATACAAAAGTTTTTTTTTAAAATGCACACTTAATTGCAAACTAAATTTCAGTCAAAATATTTGAGCCTTGAGCATCCTGGTCTAGTGGAAGGTGCCCCTGCCATGGCAGGGAGTTTGGAACTAAATGACCTTTATGGCTTCTTCCAGCCCAAACCATTCTATGATGATTTTGTTCTGTATATGAACCTGAAAACTTATGTTTATTTACCTTTGTGATTCTTGAGATTCCATTATGTTTGGATGTTTCATTAAATACTGTCTAAGAGTCTGTCTTTTTCGAGTAGGACTCAAGACTTTTTTTCTTGGTTTCTTCAAAGTTGATGCTTCTGGTTTCTTTAAAGATGAGGTCTCCACACTCTTAAAAAAAAATCTTCCATGAAAATCTTAAATATACCTAAAACACTTATTTATACCTACATTATAACTTACTTGAGGAATACAACAGCTTGGTTTATGCAGGAACAAAACAGAAAACAAAATCTGGAACTGTTTGTCAAAATAAGACAGCAAAAGAAATATTTCATATTCCAGAATGCTTTACAATTTTTCTGGAAGCTGTATGTCAAATGCCTGACCCTAGGAAGCCAGCCAGGTCCCCCGATATTTTCTCTCATATACCAGTGTTTTTCATCTCAAAGATAATGATATTTCTTTTCCTACTATTATAAATAATAAAACTTCACAAAGCAAAAAAGCCCTTTCCCTAATCTATCTCAGATGCTAGCAGTATTACAGCATTACTTGTTTTTTCCCCCCTCATAATGCACTCTTCCACCAAAATGATACAAATCCATTAAGACTATTCTTACCTTCCAATATTCTTACCTACCTTAAAAGCATTTATTGTGCAATTAGAACATCTGCACAAGGTGTTAATTCATGGAATAGTACAACATATTGTACAAAAGGGCCTGAACTGATCTCCTTTTCTGAATGTGGTAGTACCCAAGGCATTTCCTATTAACATATTGGGGTTTTTTAAGGGAGGTGATGAAAGGCAAGTTTTCATTGATTTTGGAATGCATTACTCTGACTCATTTAAAATTCCTCACAATTGTTGGTCTCTCAGATAAAACCCATGCCAACTTTTCTTCCTAGTTTTAGGAGTGCAGATGTGAGCTGAAGACTAGAGTATGTATCCCAAAGTTTAGCAGTTATGTATGTCTCAAGCTGGTGTTTTTATGGCACAGCTTTTAAAAAAAAACCAAACAACTATTGTTGTGCTTATGGTATTGCTGCCCAGTAAACACATACATGACTCATTAAAAACAAAACTCACATTCTGAAACTCCCCAACACCTGTAGCGTATCTATCCATGTCGTCTGGCAGAGTAGGAGAACTTGTTTCATCTGTTGAAATTCCATTGATACAGAGAAGGCGATTGTTCCTCCTGACAAATAATGTTAAAAGTCACCATCATCCTATTAAACTCATTTCATAATTAAAGGGCTATCTTTGGGAACAGGCAGAGCACAGGCAATTCCATTGGGGGTTTCAAATTCAGAAGGTTTTCTTCCCTTCTTCGTATTCAGAAAATATAAAGTGCTCACTTTCAAGGTTTATTATAGGTAACAACTATCTATTTAGATTTCTATCTCACCCTCTTAACTCCTAGTAAAACAAAACATTTTGATTCATTACCCAAATTCTACTATTGAATTCTCTGAAGAACTTCATGTTCCATTTTTTTGGTCTGTTGTAACAGAAATTCTTGTTTCTTATAAATACTTTTCATTGATGATTTGCCTTTCAAATTTCAGAAATACTGCTGTGTGGTTTTAACACAGTTATAGTTAAGTTTCTTTTGGATCCTTTTATGGAAGTGTCTACAGTTCGGTTCCACTTATCTTTTCAGTTTGATTTTTTTTTTTTTTTTTGGATGCTACAGCACTACCGTAAGCCCTGACAGTTTCCTTTTGATTTAACCCAACGTACTTTTCTTAGTTACACCACTGTCTTATAGCAGTATGGCAAATGGCCATATTACCAAGTGGTGTCTGTGAAAAGAAAAATCCTGGAAATTGCTGATGTTAGATAGGAGTTGTGAACAGACACAGTCTCCTTGTACAATAAGATCACAATACAGTATTTTCTGCAGCTGTATAATCTTCTGTTTTCATGGAACTTCTGCAGACTAGAAGACAAGGAAATGGCTCCAGATGGGTCTTTTACGAGGTACAATTTAGAGTTTCTACTGTAACTGTGACACTGGTGAACCTAAGTAGTAGTTTTTCACTACTACTATAGTAGAGATTTACCTTTTCAAGTAAAATTGTACATTGCCTGCCCATTCCAGGATGCATTGAAACTTCTCTTCATTCAGGATTTTGTGCAAAACTTGAACAAAGAACTCTAGAAAACGTGATTTCTTTCTGAATTTCATCACTGCAATAAAGTAACAAATAATGAATACAGGTTTTGTATTTATGCTGTAGCAAGGTTCTGAATTCAGCTATAATTCCAGCCATATATGTCTCAAAGTGTATATTTATGTCATATTGCATGCTGATGAAGAACAGACATTCTGATACTAAAATCAGATAGGTCATGATACACAACAGCAGTTTCTAAATATTTCTGGTGACCAGGCACCCAGAATCACAAGTTTACTCTCCTTACACTCCTAGAATGACAAACTTTCTAGGGACTGAGAAGACAGTTTTGGTATTTTTTTATCATGCAGTACACAGTGCAGAAATATTTTACAACAAAATTCAACATGCCTAACTGTACACATGCCTGAAAATCCTGAAAAAACAATAAAGCAAGTATAAAGAAAGCAACTGCATCCTATTCACTGTCACTCTTCTCAGTGACAACCACATTAGTGTACAAGCATCACACAGTTCTCATTGCAGCTCTGGAGCTATGTTGTCTTGATTTTAGGTAGCTTTTTAAATGCTAGCAAACTCCTTTTACTGCTTGGCTGTCTTCATATTTATTTCCTGATGGTAAAAAATTAAGTGGTTTTTCCTTTCTGAAAGCTATACTAATTTTACAGGCTAGGTTCCATTGTTATTTTGAACATCCACATTAAGGAAAATAAGGCAGTGGCAAAGGTCACATACCAGAATCTTAAATCCTATTTAAAAAATGCAAGTGTACTCAGACTTTTGTGAATTCCTCCTTCAGCAACAGCATTTAATATGGAAATGAAGTATCTCAATTTAAAAAGAACATTCCACACAAAAGGAATCTTTGAAAACTTGACACTTTTTTTTTTAAATAGTTCCTTTTAAAGGTTATTGGAAAATAAACATTATTCAACTTATTTAATATATAAATATTTTATATACTTAGCATCAACTTCTAAACTACTTTGTTGCAAGTATTTCATACACTTATTAACGTGACTAAATGTATATTTGAGAACAAAATGAAGAGAATGTTTCCAAGAGCTTATTCCAAACAAGAGGTACATAGCTTTCCTGTCAACTTTCTGAAGTACAGAAGTCTTTACAATTAAAATAAACACCAATTATCCTACCTTCTCGGTAAGCAGTGTTTGACGTCCAACATGAAATTACAGGGTAGAGGAACAAAGGATCTTCTTGTCCTGTAAGCTCTGATCCACGACCTACATCAACAACCAAATCAAATCCATTATGAAAAGCAGTGATAGTGTACAAGAGAAACTCTACCTGAAAACTAGAAAAATCCTTCTTTAGAATGCAGGTTGCTTTTAGATCTCACTGTTACCCAGAGATGAGTTCAAAAGCTTGTTCTTTTCTAACATAAGTAGCTGTACCACTTAAATAATGAAGAACTTTTGTGACTGATGAAACTCCAGCTACTAGATTAATTCGCAAGATGTCTGGAGTTCATCAGAGGTCTAACAAAGGTCCATACAAATCATCTGTGCAGTAAGGACGTGTCCAAAAGTATTTAAAGCTATGCAGCATTAACTGAACACGATGCCACTAGTGACTAGTGCTTGCATACATGCTCAGCATATGGATAGCATAAGTAGGTAAAGGAATTTTATTTTTTTTCACCTAAATATGTATACAAATATATGTATACAAATGTATTTTATAAATAATATACTAGATATAGGTGTAAATAATATATAAAATATATAAACGGTACATATAATATGTAGGAAAATAGTAACTTGGATTCAAGCTTCTGAGAGTTAAATGCAACTGTGTTACCAGCTGATGAGCACCCGAACAATGTTACATGTGCTACTGATAGTTTGTCTTAATAAAGAAACATGACCAACAAATCTTGTGCCTAGGCAAGTAACTGTGGTTGAAAAGGATCAATGCAACTAGGCCCTTAAAAAAGCAACTGCACTCTGGAACAACTAGTTGTGATAGTGGGTCAATAGCTACACCCTCCAGTGGTAGCAGTCATTTCAAGTTTGTTGAATGCAAATAATGTCAGATTAAATAGGACAGTCAGCAGGACAAGCACATTTTTTTTAATTTTCTTTTGAGGACAAATCACACCCTTTATTAGTACTCTCCCCTATATGAGAAGATCAAAAATATATTGCTTCAAATGAGCATTTTAACAAAGAATAATACCTCCCAAGTTTTTTTAAATGGGAAACCATTTGAAATTTCAGAATTTAAATGATACTGTACGTGAAATATTTTGGTTTTCTCAGTTTCTTCTGAAAGAGGCAGATTCAGATCTTTTCATTGTTCTTGTAGACTATCATCAATGGAGTGATAAGTGTTGATCCACTAATAAGGATTTCCTACAACAAAGTTTTTCAAAAAGGCTTTTAACAGCATGCCCTACAGGTGTGCAAATTGTCCTAAACCACTTACACATATTTGTAAAGGACAGATGTAGGCTTTGCTATTTGTATTGCACAGCCTCAGCAGAAGACTCCTCTTCAACTTGTGTCCTGAAACTTTTTGACCAATGTGCTATTTCATCCATGAAGCCAACTTCAGCCATCAAGTATTTGCCAATTACTGAAATTGTGTTCTCTAACGGATTGACCCATGAATTTAACTTTGTTAGGTAAGAATGGAACATCATTTTTAAAGTAATCAATATAATCTTCAATTAACTAACAGAACTCATTCTATCATTCTGTAACTTATTCTGCAGGAATGCAGGTATCAATGTCAGCAGCAAAAAAATGACAGCTCAGCGCACAGATTAATAGAATTTTTGCATCACTCTTTTTATCCTATTTATTACAGAAACGGTTTCTCTTCTAAGACAAATACATATACAGAGATGATGGAGGATAACTAGAACATGAGTCAGCAGCAAGCCCTTACAGAAAAGATCACTTACATACTGGGATGTACTAGAAACAGCAGAGTCAGCAGATCAATATTCCCCTCTATTTAGCACTTGTGAGACATATCTAGATTTCTGTGTGTGATTTTGGACACTGTAGAACAAGAAACTGACATACTGGAGTAAGTCCAGTGAAGGGCCACCAAGATAAGGAGCTAGAGCGCATGATGAAGTAAGAAAAGGCTGGAAGAATTGGGTTTATTCAGTCATGACAAGGCTAAGAGCAGTCTACACCTCCTAACAGAAGGAATACAGAATGTGGAGACAGACTGTCCTCACTGATAGCACAATAGGCAACAGACACAAGCTGAAAATCAGAAAATTCTAAACAGATACAAAGAAAACCTTGTTAACTCTGTCAACTGTCGGAACAGTTTGCCCATAAAGGTTGCAAAATCTCTTTCTTCAGAGAGATTCAAAACTTGACTGGACAACTCCCAGAGTAACCTGATCTAATTGTATCTGTTTTGAGCAGGGGACTGAAATAAATGCCTCCCAACCTAAATTATTCTATTACTCTATCCAGTCTCCAAGAACTATAAGATGCCATGTATATATAATGGGAAAAAAAAATATCAGTAGTGCCTCTGTTTTAAGTTCTAATCCAATATCCTTTTTAAGTCCTGGCTATTAATTCATCTACCTTTGGCAGAATTATTATCCTGAACATTCTTGTGCTTAACCGAGACTCTAAGATACTGTAAAGCTGATATATTAATTCCCGAGTTACAGGATAGTTAAATGCTAGTGTATATATAATTCCTTCGCTAAAAGGACAACTTCTGTTAACTTTTTTCAGGAAGATTTTTCTCCACTAAAATTTCCTGCAGTGATCATTACTACTAGCACTGGTAGGATACTAAGACATGCTAGAAATGGACAGTGGTCTTTGCAACTGCATCTTCTGATTTAGGAACATAAAGCAAGCCTAATAACATGAAACACAACTTACACAGACTGGAAGGACACATATATGTGCAGAATAGAATGAAAGTGACCATTCCTTTCTAAGAAGGAATAAGTGTTTTGGTGGAAATGATGAAAAAGATGAATAGAAGTCATTATACACATCACTGCCAGGTATAAATAAGATCACTGAAATTATGATTTTGGTTGATTTATCATGAAAGATATATGAAATAAATTTACTTCTTCAGTAAATAGTTATTACAAATAAACCATAGAAAATTCTATTAAAAAAAAAGGAACAAGTGTTTTAATAGTACACCCACCTGGTTTTGTCAGTCTGAGGAGATTTGATTCAAGAGCACTTAGATTTTCTGTTGCTTTTTCCACTGCAGCTAAATGAGATTTCTTTGCAGAAGTGGTCTGAAATACCAAATATTTAGTTATGAAAACATAGTTTTTACTTAACTAAAACCACCAGGTCAATAGTGGAGTTTAGGTTAGATTCCAACTCTTTTAATTCTAAACCTGATAATTTCATCAGTATTGTCTTATTTCTCTTTTGAAGTGAAATAAATTTGATGTTCATAATTTTTTTAGTACAGCTTCAAAAACTTGGTCATAATTCATTCTTCATGATCTCCAAGGGAGTGAGTGGAGTTGCCCTGCCACCAAATAAATTTTTAGGGCAGTCCCACATGCTTCTACAACATATTTGAACAGATTGTTTGACAATATATGCTGTTTTCCAGGAAAAAAAATAATTTGGTAGATTATTTACTGCCTACAGAAATCAAAATCTTCCTCCGGAAAGGAAGTTTTTTCTTTTCAGTTTGGTGAAAAATTTCAGTCAGCCAGCCCTACTTGGCTCAAGGTATTATATTGTTCCTATGACCTTAGATTCCTTTCTCTTTTTTGGTATGAACCTGGGAGCAGAAAACACAAACTCAGCAATAAACAATGGAGAAAATTTTGTCCTGGATCTTATCAGTATCCTACAAATTTTCTTACAGAAAACTTTCCCTGTAAGTTCATTGACTTTTTGTCCCTCTCTTTTATGTATATCAGTTTCATGCTTATATTGCTTCCTTTCTTCCTCTCTCATTACTTCTACTTTCTCACCTCTTTTTCAAATCTCCACTCCCACAAAATCTCTTCTAAAAGTATTTAAAGAAAAAACAGACAAAAAAATATGAAGAATCAACACTTTACTCTGACTCTAATTTGCAGGAAATCCTCACAACCTGTTGCATCTCTTCATAATTCAAATATTAAGGTCTTTGAGGTTGAAAGTTCTTCCTCCACTGAGAAATTTCTTTCAGTCCATACAATTTCTAAGTTACTCTCTTACTATGACTGTTTCAAGCAGCTGCTACACAAAATAAGAGGCTAAGTTTCTACATTTTTTAGGATATTTTTGCCCCTCTTTACTTATACAATTCTTTAATTATTTTTTCTGTCTAATAAAGCATTCCTGGAAACTATACATGAACATCAGTTAGGCATGCTTGTATAAATATCTGCAGGATCCTCACGGCTCTGAACTGTAATATCGCTAAACCCCCTCCAGTTCAACAAGATGAGACCTGTACCCACTACAATCTGCAACTGTTCTTCACAAAAATGGCTAGAATTAAACAGGAGCCTCTCAGCCATACTTTGAGAATTCTTATTCTACAGGGAAACTCTTATTCCATACAAGCACTTCTAAAACAAAGTGAGTAAATGTAATGTCTTCAAAATAATAGAATACAGTATTTAGAGAAAAGAAAAAGTAAAAATCAGAGCAATTACTTTAATTTCTTTGTTAGTATGTGTTCCTTCTGTTTTCATAGCTCCTGAAGGGCAGGGTGAGGTTGTTGGTGAGGAATCCAACAGTTTTTTCCCATAGTTAACAATAATTACTGCTAGTTCATATTCTTTCCATGAACGTAGTACCTATTAAAAAAATCATCTGTTATATTTTTGTTTTGCACAACATGTGATGTTTCATTGTCTACTTATAGTTGTCAAAACGCATGAATATTATAAATAGAAATTAATTACTCATTACTTAGGTTTCCTTTCATAAAAAAAATCCCAAGACTGTAGAGCTGTAAAATAATTGGAATTGCAGATACTTATCTATGTGTTTGACTTCTGCATAACCTATCCCTCAGAGAACAGAAAGATTTAACCAGAAGTAACTATTGCTGTGATTAACATTCTCCCTGTTCTCAGGCAGTGCTGAGAATATACAAAGAATATAAAGGGTAACTAAATTATCCTCATTTACC
This sequence comes from Actenoides hombroni, assembly GCA_024336885.1. Taxonomy (NCBI): domain Eukaryota; kingdom Metazoa; phylum Chordata; class Aves; order Coraciiformes; family Alcedinidae; genus Actenoides; species Actenoides hombroni. The sequence goes on from WUAM01000395.1 coordinate 31,573,693, forward strand.
TCTCTGCTATTATGTGCACATTTGAAAAACCCAACTATATTAGTGAAAGGAGTGGTGAAATTTATTTTTATGTCTATGAAATTTATAAATGAACAGCATACGGAATGTTTTTAGATGGCTTTATCTTCTTTAGCTAGAGCTCTAAAGGCCAAAGTGCTTCTACTATATGTGAGGTAGGATGCAAGGTGCTTCTACTATATGCAGGGTAGGATCCTTCATGTTAGGATGTCTGTCTTTGGGATACAAAGTAAGTGTATAGATTATGTTAGGATACATACAGTACCTGGCCTGACTGTAACTCAGTGGAAACCCATATATCATGGATTAATCAGAAGCATTTGCAACTAACTCATTCTGTTTGCTATTCTATATGATACTCTGTTGAAATGCTATCTCTGAGGAAAAAAAATCAGCAATACAAGCAAACAGTCATTTATCTGGGGAATCCAACAGCAAACAAGCATTATATCAAAATTCCCAATAGACTTTACCAGCCTTGAGAGCCTCCACCTGGGCCCTCTCCACACAGGGCCAGAAGCTCCCTTTTAGATCAAGCCCGAACCTACAGTCCCTGACAGCTCCTATGTGGCAGGAATGCTGGTCTCCAGCACACTCCAAGCTGGAGCCTGGATCTGGCAATGGATCCACTGGTCTGGACACCTGACACACAGACTGACTCCTCAGCTTGACCTCAGTCTGCTATCTTACGACAGACCAGCCTGCTGGGCTTGTGTCTGAACCTAGCTACTCACTAGACCTGATCCTGGCCTGCAGATTGACTGCCCAGTTCACTTAGACCTACCTCATCACCACAAAGTCACCCAATGATCTGGACTTCTGGTTGGACCTGCCTGACAGGTGCTGCTCTGCCAGCCGTGGCATTGCCCTTGGCTCCTGGCTCCCCAGCCCTCGCCATGCCCTGACACTACCCTCACAGCCATGAAATAATTGATTAATAGGAAGAAAATTACAACACTAGGGCTTAGAATACTCAGAGAGAATGAAAACTGAGTCTTCTTGCAGTACACTTTTAAGGATATTTGGCAGCGATCTGGTCTTGTGAGGTAAGCACAGAGATCCAGTTGCTATAAAAACTGGGGTGAAGGATCACCAGCACAAGGGAATCTCACAAAGCATCAGCCCAGCCTCAGCATGAGCTCTTAGCTTAGGTGTACTGAAAGCTAGAGGAAAACTGACTGTTTCAGCATCATACATTTGTCATGGCAGGTACTGTAGCATCTCTCTAGACCTGAGGAAAAAGTCCTACTGCTACTGTATTTCTCCTTACCTCACTAAATAGGCTGAGAATCTGAATTATAAATGTAATCTACACATATGCACTATGGTTAAAAGTCAAGGTGTTTATGTTCCTGACAGCACGTGGGACTAAATAGTATAAAGTCTCTTGTATCTAATTAGCAAATATGCCAGATATGCTAATCTGATTTAAACTACAAATATAGTTTATTTGCAGTAAATAAACTTTTACATTTATATATTGCGTATGGTCCTATTTGAAGATAGTACTACCCTAAATGTAAAAATACACACAATAATATAAAATACAGATTTCATGTCATGGACTAATAGTTACAGTCTATTTCCTGAACAAATGAAAATTCTTAATTCTATTAAAAAGTCAAAATGTTATTATTATATAAAATGCTCTGATACAAAGATACTAATAAATATTTCTATACCTTTATTATTTAAGAGTGACAGTTCTCAAAGATATCACTCTGAAGTCCAGTTTACTAAATCTTTTCTTTTTGTCTCAGTGCCAAGAGCTGTATCTTAAACTAAGCTGTAAGCACAGTAATATACACCATACCTTTGCTGTATAAAATGAAGTACAAGCTATCATATGCTGAATACTCTCATAACTTTCTGACTGCCTCCTCTGCAAAGTAGCACTTGGAATTTCTTGAAGGACAGTCAAGCACTTAATGAGGATCTGTAAATACAAGGATTAAAACAAAGTTTGGAGCCTTCAATGCATAAACTTGTATCTCTATATAGCCTATTGTATTTGATAGTGAACTTTAAAAATACCTTGAAGTGCTAGCTCTACAAAAGCCAATTTTAAAATATCTATTA
>WUAM01000395.1:31575831-31623223 GCA_024336885.1 Actenoides hombroni
ATAGCTATTGTTTCTATTACTTTATTTTAATACAGATTGGTTAATATTAATATAATATTAATATATACCTATAAAATTGCCACTGAATTAATGATGTCAAGATTTCAACCACAGGCCTTTCGAACAAATACTCACATAAAATTACACATTAAATTACAGGTATATGATGGCTTATTTTTGCTGATTTAATTAATATGAAATAAAATAATGCTTAATTCAGCGAGAAACCATACTCCTAATAGAGGATTGTTTAGAAATAGATCAAGCTGGTCAGAATTTTACGAGAAAGAAAATTGTTTCCAATACGCACTAAAAAACCCAACTTCTTTCCCCCATTTTTGTCTATCAGATATGAAAGGAACATGTGACTAAATTATCTTTCCCTTTATTAGGAAATCTGAAACAGAAGCCATTTCCAGTCGCTACCTGTGCCTTTAGTAGATCAACACAGCCAATGACTTCTTAAGCAAGAGGCTATCCCTGTATGTAAATAGATTTTATATTATTCCTTCTAAACATTCCTAAAAATTTCTCGGGGGCCCTGAGCACCCCAATAATTATTCCCTGAGCAGCCTCACTTGGGTCTCTTCTCACACCTTCTCTTCACAGCCCCAGAGTCCTAATCAAGCTCAGACACAAGCCTTCAGTCCCTGCTTGAGCTGTGGTATTGGTGTGCTGGTCTTCAGTTCTGTCTCCTGGATGGATCTTGGACCTGTGTTGTAGCCTTGCCTCCATTCTCTGGCTGCAACTCCTGCAGGTCCTGACTTTTTCTCCTGGATGATCTCTGGGCCAGCCCAATAACTTCACCCTCTCTGGACTCTCAGTGGATCCTCTAACCAATACCCCTCTCTGTCTGCCATGTTCAGATGCTGCTAGTGCCTTACCTGCAGTGCTGTCACCTCATCCCCTCATCCTCCCTCCGAGCAAACATGCTCCTACTCCTGCTCCCTAACAAAACTACCTAATTACATTTCTACTGTATCCTTGCTGGATCTATAAAACAAGTCTGCTGCATCAGAAATGGCAGGAAAGGATTCAGGTAGTCTGTTTTCAAAGCGAAGGTGCTTACTTCTGAAAGGAGCACATGGCTGAAAACTGAAGACTGCATTAAGAAACTAAAACTATGTAAGAAGCAAACACTCCAAAAAAAGCCATAGGTAAATGCTGCTTTTCTTTCTTCAAAACTGCCACCTGCAAATAGCATTTGGGTAGAAATTACATCATAGATTCTACTATAGTTTAAAAATACCAGCAAATCATCCTGAAGAAACAATCAGTATTCTGCAGTTACCTGAGCATATATGAGAGAAGAATCTGTGCAGCTTACACTGAACATGTATGCATTGGGAACTCATAAAACAATAAAAGTCTTCTCTTTCAGCCGCTACTAAGAACTCAAAGCCTAGATATTTAGCTCTCCCACGGTACATTCCATTATAAGTTTAATTTGAATTACAATAACTGCAAGACTTGGATGCCAGCTGCTTTGTCTTAAACTGCTCTCACCTGAACTACTGGCACTGAAGAAATCTTGTGATAAATCATTGGAGCAAGAAGACCATAACATTGTACAACAGACTGCAGGGTGTAACTTGCATCATTCAACCAACTGCTAAGTTCAATTGCAACCGTCATTCTTTCACATTCTGATAATCTAGCAACCTGTAAAAGAAAAACAGGTTTTGATTCATATATGAATTCTGTTGTTTTAAACCATTTGAGACTGAAAGAAGAGAGATGTTACTGCATTTTAAAAATCAGTGTAAGCATAAGTAAAAGTTTTTAAAAGAATTTACATTGATACCTGTTAGAAGTATATAAACAAATGCAACATTATCTATGATTCTAAAGGAAATTATTGTTCTTGACCTAATTGTGCCCTGTGAACTTACCCATATAATTTACAAAGCCTGGTTAAGAACCTCAGCCTGCGTGGAGTGGAAATTCCACATGCTAGACTCTCAAGGTAGGTATGGGGAAGATAATTTTTCCCTTTCCCTTCCAGTTATCTGCTGCAGACCTTGCATGTTGTGTGCAGATACAGTAAAGTCACTGAGTAATCAACTATTCACATTTTTGAGACAAGTACTTCAGCAAAGAAAGAAGAGAAAAAGAAAGTAATAATACAGGAGGCAAAGCTTGACTATCCAAATAAAAAATAATGGCTTTGGTGTCATTAAAATGCCATTATACTATGAGAGACTCTGAAATAAGATAAAAGAAGCTTAGTATATTCCAAGTATGAAACTCTCTTAGAAGTTCAATATTAATGAAAATATATGTATTAAATAGCAGAAGTGTTTAGAATTAAAAATCCAAGATGCATCTTAGTAGGACAAAAATGGCAATGATTATAATTCTTTCTTAAATTATAGCCTACCACCACTAAAGTCAAGGAAAATCCTTCCTCAGCTGGAATCAGCGGGCTTTGGATTAGGCAATAACCAATTCAGAAACCATCTTTCTACCAGGATACAAAACTGACAGCTACTAAAATACCTCACAAACGAAGACCAGATAACTCACAGAAAATGAAATATTCTCTAATAGGATTAGTACATTGGAACATTTATCTTGCAATGATGAAATAAAGCTGATCAAAAAGTAAAATCAAATCCAGAATATTATTTTTAAGTCACACATACTTGTTCCTTATAAAGTATCTCATTTGAACAGAGGGAATCACAGAAGAGTGCACCTTCCATGACATTAATGTCACAAACAGCAAATATATTCCTCAGGAAGAGGTGCAAGGTAATAGGAGAAGTCTGAGATACAGCTTCAAAACGTAACCTACAAAATAAAAAAAGCAAAAGAGTCATAAAAGCAAGTTAATGATGATTCAGATATTGCATGCCTGAAACTGCATTATATTAAAATGCAGTCTTTAATTTTAAAATTATGGACAAAAAAGGATTACTTTAGCTACTTCTGAAAATAAGTTTCATATAAAACTGAAAAAATCTAAATATTTTTAATATTAAAAATAAATAAAAGGGATAAGAGTCCTTGTCAAATTGTTATCCAGCTTGTACTATCCTAAAATAGCTTTTCCTCAGTTTGTCTAATCCAGTGAAACTTACTTTTAACTTTCTTTGAAAACTTGGGATGCTACAGCTTACTCATTTTAACTGTCTCCTCTTACACATTATTTTTCTGTATGTTGGGAAGGATGCATGCAGCCGTGAAGTCCGTTACTAAGTATTAGTAACAGACTCCTTTCAATCACTGATGTCTTGTATTACAAGTCTCAAAAGAATCTCTTTTCTTCTGCCTGTTTAATTGTTGGTTTGGGGTTTTTCTAACTTTCCAGGGGGTAGAGGGGCATTTGTCCTCATTACATTTTAAAAAATATTATTGTTACAGGAAAAATCCTATCATTTTGAAATAAAAGAAATAAATTCTTCCTTCTCCCCGGGTGTATTTCCTAAAGCACGCTGAAACTCAAGAAAGAAGTTCAAATAGATGCATTCACATACTTGACATTACCAAGATATCAACAGGGCTTCCAGCTGGAAACAAGAGGTTTCCTTTCCTTCCAGCTCCCTCTACTGCCTCTTTAAGTCCTATGTACTTTCCAGCTAATCCATCTAATTTCTTAGCTACCTACCAGTACAACTGAAATGGCCTTATTTGAGGTTTGATAGTGCAGTTTTGATAATTTTCCGTATTAATTGGAAAAAACCACAACAAAAAAATGCAAAAAACCAACCAAACAAACCAAACCCAAACAAACCCATGTCAGAAAAGCAGAATCCCTGAAACTGCTTTGCACAGTTATTTCAAATTTTCATCTGATTTACCTCACATTCACCTCTAGACCTCCTGTGTGTTTAAAAAACAAAACCAAAAACAACCCAAACCCCCCAGCATTCCTGCTTGGTGGCCTAGGGGCCATCCTTATCCCCCTGCCTAGTGACAGATTCAAAACATCCACATAGCCATGAAATAGGATGTCTAGTGATTATCTGCCTTCATCAATGCAGTCCAGATGCTGCCCGTAAATCCCAAATGTTCTTATGACATGTAGCATCAAGTCCCTCAGTAAATTTTTATGCCTAGTTTCAGACACATGGTGGCACTTGAAGGACAGATAGGATACACACCAGTGGTCTGGTCTCTTCTCTAGGCTGAACAACCCCAGTTCCCTTAGCTGCTCTTCACAAGACATATTTTCCAGACCTCTCACCAGCCTCATTGGCCCTCTCTGGACCCACTCCAGCACCTCTATGTCCTTCTTATACTGTGGTGCCCAAAACTAGACACAGTACTCAAGGTGCAGTCTCATGAGTGCTGAGTACAGGGGCATGATCATCTGCCTACTCCTGCTGGTCACACCATTTTTGATACAGGCCAGGATGCCATTGGCCTTCTTGGCCACCTGGGCACACTGCTGGCTCACATTCAGCCAGCTGTCAAACAACACCCCCAGGTCCTTTTCTGCCAAGCAGCTTTCCAGACACTCTTCTCCAAGCCTGTAGTGTTGCCTGGTGTTGTTGCGACTGAAGTGCATGACCCGGCACTTGGCCTTGTTAAACCTCATAAAATGGACCTCAGCCCATTGCTCCAGCCTGTCCAAATCCCTCTGCAGAGCCTTCCTACCCTCAAGCAGATAGACACTCCCACTGAATTTCATGTCATCTGCAAATGTACCGAGGGTGCATTTGATCCCCTTATCCGGGTCATTGATAAAAATATTAAACAAGACTTGTCCCAAAACTGAGCCCTGAGGGACACCGCTTGTGACCGGTTGCCAACTGGATTTAACCCCATTCACCACAACTCTCTGGGCTTGGCCATCCAGCCAGTTTTTAACCCAACAAATAGTCCATCTGTCTAAACCATGAGCCGCCAGCTTCTCCAGCAGAATGCTTTGGGAAACAGTGTCAAATGCCTTACTGAAGTCCAGGTAGAAAACATCTACCAGGCAGGTCACCTGATCATAGAAGGAGATCAGTTTGGTTAAACAGGACTTGCCCTTCATGAACCCATGTTGGCTGGGCCTGATCCCCCTGTTGTCCTGCACTTGCCTTGTGATCACCCCCAAGATGACCTGTTCCATAGTCTTGCCCGGTACCAAGGTCAGGCTGACAAGAACTGACAAAACTTTTAGGAACTCCCCCTAATATCTATTTCTTGAAACAAATACTTTTATTTCTTTATTTCTTCTTTAATTCTTGAAACATTCAAGAACTATTAACATCCATACAATAAAGGTTGCTTCTTGTCATTATGGTTTCAAGACTAAGCCAGTCTTTCAAACTGAAACAGAAATGCTGCAAGACTTTTTCACATCTCCTCCACAAGTCTGTCAAAACTTTTCTAATGCAATAATTAGTCTAAAAAGAATTCCACACAAGTGAAGATGATGATTTGTGCTCAATTAAATTGGATGTTAGTTCATTATCAAATTCTAAGCAGTTGAGTAACATTTAAAACTATTATTTTTTTATTATAATATTTCATGGTTATTATTTCATACAAGGCTCTTTCTTTTATTTGGGAACTAATTACATTTTGATTTATTTTTGCACTTGGATCTCTTGAATTTCAGTTAAGTGCAAAATTTCTCATTTTGTCATGGTGAAAAACCTATAATATTATGGTTTAACAATTGAAATTTATTTATTAACTAATTTATTTTAAATATTTCTTCTGAAGCACATTCATATTCTTCAGTATATTTGAATATGTATATAGACATACCATAACAAAATTAGCATGTATTTACCTATTTTGGTGGTGTTCCTAGAAAAATTTTCACAATTTCTAAACTTTACTCCTCCCTTAACTTGAAGGTCAAGAATGCAGTGCATATTACATGTTTTGCACATGAACCTGCGTCCCACAATTAATACCCACCTTTATTTTATTTCCCAATTATTTTAAGAAAACAATCCCTGTAAAGAATTAGGTGTGCAAATGCTATCAGTTTCATAACAAAAATCCTCTGCTAATTATAAAACACTGTATTTTTATAACACAACTCACACTTTATTTTTTTCCCCAGAATGTTTTTCATATCACAAGTCTGAACAAAATTTCACAACCTGGTACTCTTTAAAATAAAATGTCCACATCTATAATTAACTATTTTAATTTTGTTTTCAGCAGTTACCTGTTTTTGGATATAGTCAAATTGCTACTTGTAGAAATAACAGCTGCATTGGCAGGCAGTGGAGAAGAATTTGAAACAAAATAATCCCACACTGGTGAAAATGTTTCTCTGGCTAACGTATAGCTGCCAGTCTGATAGGCTACCTACAAAAAATAGCAAAAAAAAGTTAGCAACTTTCCATGTTCATCAAATAACCAAGACAAATTTGATTATAATATAAAGAAAGGTTTTAAAACCCCCCACCATGTAAATTTACAATTTCTGTAAGAATTTTCTCACCTACTTGAATAAAACAAGCAGTAGTAATCTGATTATACTAATATTAGTTTGCCTTCAGAATTAGCATCAGAGAGGCTATGGAGTTTTTTGACTGTTAACCTAGGGTCTATCAGCCCTCTGTGGAATATTTTACAGCATTGTGCTGCAGTTTTTGAAGTCATAGTATTTCATCTAGGTTCATTTTACTTTTGTTCATACTGCAGAATGCCTTGCTGCTCTGGATAAAGGGTTGTAAAGGGAGCTGCACAAGTTGGCATAAATTCATATGGATACCTCTTACACTGGAAGATTTTAGGAAATCTTCTAATTTCCCTATGATCTGATCTACAAGGCTAGACAATTTCACTTTTCTTTACGCCACAATCTGCTTTAAATTTTTTTTATTAAGAACAGAGAAAATTACAATAAAGGTCTGACAGAGCCTTTGCTGTCTTTGACAAAACACTACAAAAATAATTACAATACGAGAATAGTTGGATTTGATACCTGGTAAATTCAATCACAGTTTTTCATCCCATACTGTAATGACTAGTAAGAGGATTTCTAGCACTTGGTCTCAATCCCAAAAAAGAAAAAAAAAATTATAAAAAAGGAGAAATAAGACTGTGAAACATGAACAGGGATAAGAAAATTAAATGAGACATCTTTCCCCTTAAATTAGAATTTCCAATAATTTTGAATTAAGAATTGAGTTACTCAAATATACCATTTGTTATGTTAAAATTGTAATTTGTGTTTACCAAGCTTTTTGCAAGAAAGTCTTGAGTTTTTATCAGAAGTTTTAGAGCTACCATTGAAAAAAAAAAAAGTGATTACAACCAAAGCAAAGTGTGTGTTTATTATCAAAGACTCTAACCCTACCTGAGTTAGATAGGCTCGAACGGTAGTAGCAGAAAGAGGTGGATAAGCAAGGATTGGGTTAGTTGTTTCCCCAATGGCATCACCGATAAGTTTTCCATCAGAAGAATATGCTGCTACTGCAAAAATGTATTTCTCATTGGGATCTAAGCCATGTATTTCCAAGAGGCTCTTCCCATCAGCTGGTATCTATCAATAAATTTTTTTCTAGTTACACCCACTGTACATATCAAAACCAAATCTCAAATTCTAAGCTTTTAGTGTTAAATAAATTATTTAATGGTCTTGGATACAACCAAAGTACAACCGAGATTAATGGACATGTCATGTTTCCATGTAATACAACGTTCTTGAAGACAATGAGAAAACAATGACATGACAGGGAAAAAAAGTATCATTTTTCTGTAGAATGCAGTTGAGTATACAGAGCACATAATCTAAGAGAACAGTTAAGTACCAGGACCTGGAGTTTCTCTAAGACATCCTTGTCCGTTTGCACATCCCTACTGTGAGTGTGCATGCTTACAGTCACTGAGCTGGAAACATGCTAGCCCTGAGCTGTGATTGCAGGCTCTCCTCCATATATGCCACATGCATGTATTAGATATGGGAAGAGGATGTCTCAGGTTGTCTCAGCATCATTAACAGAACTTTGGAGTTTGTGAAACAAACAACATATTTTTAAAATCTTCCCTTCATTTTTACCTTCAAATAATTGCCCACCTATAGTTTTAACATCATGGCTCACTCCTAAAGGGCTTTTCCACATTGACTTCCATGACCAGGACAACTTACACAAATGGAAGCTTTAGGGTCTTGGAAGAAAAAACAACTGACTCACTGACTGAAGCACAACACAAAAAAATGAGATCATTGCAATGTAGCATCAACACATTGCTCTTGTTCAAATACCACCTGACCTTCACAACCCCATGCAGTACTACAGGCTTGGGAATAAGAGGCTGGAAACCTGGACAGTGGGGAAGCATCTGGGAGTATTGGTCAACAGCTGACTAAATATGAGCCAGCAGTATGTCGAGGTGGCCAAGAAGTCCAAAAGCATCCTGAATTGTATCAGAAATATTGTGGTCAGCAGGACTAGGGAAGTGATCATCCCCCTGTATTCAGCATTGGTCAGGCCACACCTTGAATACTGGGTTCAGTCTTGGGCCTCTCACTACACGAAGGACATTGAGCTGGAGCACGTCCAAAGAGGGGCAATGAAGCTGGTGAAGGATCTAGAGCACATGTCTTACAAGGAGCAGCTGAGGGAACCAGGGTTGCGCAGCCTGGAGAAAAAGAGGCTTGGGGGGAGACTTTACTATTCTCTACAACTACCTGAAAGGAGGTTCTAGTGAGGTGGGAGTCGGTCTGTTCTCCCAAGTAACAAGAGATAGGACATGAGGAAATGTCCTCAAGTTGCATCAAGGTAGGTTTAGATTAGCTAATAGGAAAAATGTCTTCACAGAAAGTGTTGTAAAGTACTGCAACACACTGTCCAGGGAAATGGTGGAGTCACCATCCCTGGAGGTATTTAAAAGACATATAGATGTGGCACTTAGAGACATGGTTTGGTGGTGACCTGGCAGTGCTGGGTTAACAGTTGGACTTTAGGATCATTTTGGTTGGAAGAAACCTTTAAGATCACATGATTCTATGAACAACAGAAAACCCTTAAAATGCTGGGGCTGAATCTTGAACCAGCAGACCAGAAATTAGTGTAAAACAATCTGTAGCATCACTTTAGAGCAAGCTTTTCTCATGTTGACAAGCTGATAGATCACTTCACCACTAAGAATTTTAAACCTTTTCCATGGAGTAGGCAAATAGTGACTTCACAGATAGCATTTTGCAGAAGTATATCGTAAAGCAACCAGAAGTACCATTGCTGAAGCATATGGTTAACCTCAGGTCTGTGCACCTCTAGTGCCTGCCAGACCTAAGACAATCAGTGGCTTGAATGGATTGCAGCAAGGTCACAGAAAGAACTGCTGGCAGGGGGATGCAAGTCTCTAATGAAACACTTGATTCTCCTGGAGCAGGATAGTATACTGAAACTAGCTCACTGGACATCACAGGAAGCTTGATTCTCTGCATTTGATAATATCAAGAATAACATCAAAGCCTCTATTGCCAGTAGCTACACTGACCTTCTCTTTTTATACGCTTTCCTTTTGGGGGAGGAGATAGGGGAAACAGGCACAAAGGGAAAAATTTCCTCTCCATCATCAAAGACAAGTCTATCAGTATAAAGCTTGCTTACAAAAGCAAGCTTGAAACATTGGGCAAAAGAGGTTGAGATCATTCTTCTGTCACAATGCAAAACAGGGACCTGCCCCACAAAGAACAGAACTTTTAATGAAGATTTCCAGATATAAAAATGATCGCTCAGGTTTGAGACTACAGCAAAATTTGCTGAAGAGGATGTGCTGAAGCTTTTTTGACCCTTTCTTAAAGCCCAAAATGCAGAGTATTTGGATGGATCATGGTTGTCATTCAGGTGGACAACACAATAGCATGCATAAGAGAGAAAGGACAAAGAAACAAGTGAGAAACTGAACTCTCAGTCTGAGTGGGAACATCAAAGTGTTCCAAAGGCAAAAAACTACACTAACACAAAACAAAACAAAAAAAATTCAGAAAATAAAACATCAAATTGGAATGAATAAATAATATAAAAGTACCAACACAGTCATAAGTAATCAAAGATGTGTGGGATGCTTTAGCAGACAGCATGAAAGGGAAAGAGCATGAACCTAGAAGTCAATCATGTCTGAACATGAAGGTTACTGAAGGAGCTGCATTATCATGTTGCCAGAATTAAATAAGGTAAGGTCTTGTTAAGAAGAAATAGCTGATAGAAGTTGCACAATTATGAAAAATATTAAATTCTAAACAGTTATAAAATTTATCTTTATTTTTCAGCCCCTGGAAAGAGCAGTGCCTGGGACGCACTCTATAAATACATCATATACTTTCTTTTCATATTTCTTAGATGTCACTCAAAAAACAGAGTTATAACAGAAGGGACAGAGACTTGTCTAACATGAAGCTTTAAAATTATTTAATTCATTATTCAAGAAAGGTTCCTAGAACATTTCTTGGTATGCCTTCAGCCTAGCAAAATTTCAGTTGCTTAAAATAAAGATCAAAAGGTTTGTCAAAGACTTGGCCAGTTAAGATTTTAAAAAGTGTCAGATGTATACATTTAGAAAGATGGGGTTTTTTAAAGGAAGAGAGAATGACTTAATGGAGTTTCACCTGTCTTACCTCTTCTCCTGCATTTTGAAGTTTATTGTTATTTAACCTTACTTTCATATTATGTCCTCCAGCTACAGAGCCCAAAATGCTGTACCATGAAACCTTTGAAGAAAATAAGAACAAAATGAGTTGATAGACAATAGTATTTCCAACTCTTGCCCAATGTAGAACGTACTAATTTTGTGAAAACAATCTCTGAAAAAAAACCCAAACCAAACAACAAAACACCGCATACTTATAAAAATGTATAGTCTAACTGCACTAGAAACATTAATTAATTGATTTAGCTGGAGAGCTAGATTATACTACAATGGCAAAAAAGTAGATGACTCCCCATTATCCTATCTCCTACCTTGACCTGTCCTATACCTCAAACCTATCCTAAAGCATAAAATTCTATAGGTCATCCTGTAGATTTAAAGTCATCTAGATCTGTTATTTGATCCTTGCAATGGTATTCCTCTGAAGTGGACATCAGTTTCTGATCAGCAAACTGCTTAAGGACAGATCCTTAAAAGTAGGCAACAGAAATGCAAATATGAAATAATGCAGTAATATTTTCCAAACAAGCCATGTTCTCAGTTCCTATGGAAATAAATGTTTTTTTAATGCCATCGAGCTGCTGATAATCTCATTGAGCATATCATCTACGCTTTTCAGTATCTTAAACCAAGAAAGAATGTGAGCATGCATTCCTGGATCAGTGCTCAGCTGTGTCCAATGAGATAAAACATGGAAATCAATTTTGATTTCATCTCTGCAGAACAAGGCAGATGGATTTCAGTAAGTCATGCATTGTATGACCTTCCCTTTCATTAAGCTGCTTCTACGAAAAACATAGTAGTAAGTATTTACTTTCTGTAGACATTTAAAGAGACCTGAGGTTTGCTGGCATACATTATTTTTCAACATATAAAAATTTGTACAGCTAAAAGGTTCATTGTTCTTGTAATACACGTGATTTGTCTTGCAATGAAACCTGTTTTTCTGAAGGGCATACTGAAATAGATGAGATTATTTTCAGCAAATGAGCAAATTGAAAATCAGGACATTTTAGAGACACTAGTACAAGAAATATATATATCTAATTAAATCCTAAGTATCCATTTCCAGTTACTAAGTTCTTCATAAAAAATAACTTTAATGTCCACTCAACAGCTATGCCTATCTTTAGAAAAAAATTCTTCTGGAATATCCTGGCTCAAATAATAATAAAGTAATAATAATCACCTTGCACCATCTAGTGGTCCAATATGGATCAGACAACATGAAGTATTTAACACCAAAATAGATGAACTTTAAAGAATATATTTTTATTTTATGTTCATTAAGGGTAAAATGGAAGAACTTTTCCCTCGTTAATTTCTTTGAAATTGACTCAAACTGCATTAAAACTGCAAGTTATAAAACTGTTCACAGAAACATTCTTACCACTGTTAGTAAGACTTGAGTTTCTACTGGGTTTATACATATTATTTTGAAGACACTTGCAAAATCACTGTGAAAATTTCTCTCTTTAGTGAATTTTTCATATTTCAGCTTTTCTGGACATAAGGTGATTTGGAACAGTCAGTGTGGTTTTACCAAGGGTAAATCATGGCTGACCACCATGATTGGCTTCTGTGACAAAATAACTTGATTTGCAGAGGCAGGGGAGGAGTAGATGATGTTTACCTCAATCTTAGCAAGGAATTTTTTTCAACAGTACCTCCCAGTATTCTTATATCCAAATTAGGATGACACAGTATGGGGGAGTGAACAGATAAATGGGTAAAACATTGGTTGGAGGGTCAGACTCAGAGAGTTAATGGTTTGTACTCCACCTGGAGGTAGAGTAGCAAGTGGAACACTACAGAGGACTATCTGGGGATCTGTCCTGTTTAATACCATTAGCAATGACCTGAGGAAAAAAGTGAGCACACCTCAGCAAGTTTGCAGATGTTGACAAATTGAGGGAAACAGTGCACATTGTTGAGGGCAGAAATGCCATTCAGAGGGACCTAGAGACAAATGGGCCAACAGGAATCTCATGAAATTTAACAAGGACAAATGCACTTGGGAAGGAAGAATCCCTTGCAAGAATATACACTGCAAACTATTGGGCTGGGGAGTCACACTAAAAGGATCTGGGGTCATGTCAGACAACTAGATGAACACGAGACAGCAGTGTGCCATGGCAGCAGAGCAGCCTAAAAAGCATACCATCTTGAAGAAGCCTACATCTTGAACTTTATTAACAGAAGTATGGTTAGGCGATTGAGGCACGTGATTCACCCCCTCTGTGCAGCGCTCGTTAGGCTTCATCTAGATTCCTTGGCCAGTTTCCCTCCTGCTCTCCATTACTCTAACAAGAAATGTTGAACAAGTAGAGTGATTACAGCAGAGGACCACCAAGATGGTTGGGAGCTGGAGCACTAGCCCTGCAAGAAGAAGCTGAGAGAGCAGGGCTTATTTTTCCTGGAGAAGAGGTAGCTTCAGGGGACCCACCAGAAGCCTTTGGGTGCCTGCAAGCATGTGATGAAGAGAGTGTAGCTAGGCTTTTCACAGTAGTGCACGGTAGGAGGATTAAAAACAATAGACCTAAATTGAAGCAAGAGCAATTCCAACTGTACATAAGGAATGTTGCCCATGAACAGGTTGCCCTGTTGGAACAGGTTGCCCAGAGAAGCTGTTCAGTCTCCATCTTTGGAGGTTTTCAGAACTGACTGGACAAAGCCCTGAGCAACCTGGTCTCATCTCACAGCCAACCCTACTTGAAGCAGAAGGTTGGACTAGAGACCTCTCCTAAAATCCCTTATGATCTGAGTAGTTGTGTGATTCTACGCGTTCAACGGAAGGCAGATTTTCCCACCTGAACTATTGCACTTTAGCACTTCAGCACTTCATTAACAGAGGCTTCAGTCTGATACTCTCTGGAGTACGTGCAACAGCCTTGCATCTCTTCAGAGGGCAACTAGGCATATATCAACTCTTAAGCAAGAGAATGAGCTTTCAACAAGTAGAATAAATGTTATACAACAGAAGCACTAAGGAACATGATGCATGAAATAAAAAGAAAGTTTCATACAAATGTGAAGATCAAAACAGTGAGTCACAATTGAATCACAGGGTGGGGGGCAAGCATACTTAATTAAGTCAAAATAACAGAATCTTCCCAAGAACAACAGAGAAAACTGTGATGGTATAGCACTGTTGAAACAACTTTTTCTCTCTTGTGTATTGTTTAGTTACTTCTTACACAGTCATAACCAAAATCATTACCTGAACATCTGAAGAGAATGGGGCTGGTTTAAATGTCATGGAGCAATTTGATCTAGAAAGTAATAAAGGCGGAGGAGGAGTCCTGCTTTTTTTCTTGCTGCTCACAGCTTCTTTGAGACTGTGATACAAAGCACTTTGTTCAGCTTCAACTTGCTCAATTAAAGTCAGTGCTTCCTATGATTTAAATAAAAATAAAAGGAAAAAGCTGTTATAACAATCAGACAGATTTAACATTTACAAATTGTTTTCAAAATGACCTAAAAAACCTCATTGCTATGTAGAAAACTTTTCTAGATTTTTATATCACCTTCCATCCTAAATTACGATGAACAGTACTCTGTGTAAGCCTTACATATGCAGATTAATTTCACAATGTACAATAAAGAGAATGCAGGGTTGCATACGAAAGAGGCTGAGACATATCCAGTTTTGGAAGAATCTATAGGAAAAAGAGTGATTACAAATAAATTTGATTAGCAATTAGTGTCAACAAGTGATTAGCTCCAACAAGAAACAAACAAGCAAAAAAAAATCAACTCTTATTTAAGAGAGAGATGGAGACCTAAACTGCGGAATTTCTGAAGGAGCTGTGGAAATGGTTAGACTGACTTTTCTCTACTCCAGAAATAGAGGAAAGAAATAAAGTCCAGAAATGAAGAAAAGTGAGGAGAATGCAGGTCCAGAAAAAGTAGGGCTAAGCCACTGAGAGATGATTGTCCATCAGTGTCTTCCAAAAGCGTGGGGATCTCCTACACATAGTGGTTATGTGGCCATTTCTTTGGAGATCAGAGTATACTTTTTTTTTACTAGACTGAATGGCAAACTGGTGAGTTTCTTCACCTTGTTTGCATTGTCAAGAAGAGACACTTAGCTTGGAAATTTACTATTAAGTACTTAGTACTTTTATGTCTTTACTTCTGGCAGCTGCCCAGCGCAAATCAAAGCCAAAAAGACCACCTCCCACAGATGAAGAGCTTGAAGACGCCTTGGACAAATTACACTCTTTTGGGAGAAGAGATATGATATCTTCCTAAAACTAAGGTTTTTCTTTGAAGCCTTTTAGTACCATACAGTGGATTGAGGATTTAGGCTGAACAGAGTCTGAAAGATAAACTGCAAAAGGAAATTCCAAGTTATTGGTTATTCAGTGACAGATCTGTAACATTTCATCTTAACAGTTACTTGTTTCCATCCTCACACATTTATAAGGTTATAAGAACAACCATGACTGGTCAGATCATAGATTGAATAACCCTCGTATCTCATGTCCAAAAATTACAAAAAACTAGCACAGATTTATAGTGAAACAGGGAGCTAAGATTTAGTAGAGCCTTAATCACATCCCATAGCTAGTCATTTGCATAGCCACTCATTTCACCCCACTCCCCTGCCCTTTAGATTAGGGTTGCATCCACCCTGCTGAGAAATGTTTAAAGAAGAATATGAGATAAAGAATGAGACATGGAGTGACTCTTTCCCTCACACAACCATTCAACTCTTGCAACTGGAAATTAGAAACTTCATTGCTTCCTTAAAAATTATACTTCTTTATGATAAGCTGTACTATGATACAATTTTTAATGGAAAGAATCACAGACTCATTCTTCTCTGAGGACATATTTCTTATTTGTGCAAGGGTGAATAAAGTCTTGTGACTGAAGAGTGATACTGCATAACCTGTACTTCATTAATTGTAGAACTTGGAAGATAATATATGTGGCATTGTGGCCCAGAGGAGAAAGAATAATCTTAGGGTTGAGGAAGACAAAAGTCACTATAAAAAGCCACATTTTGCCCTTGCTTCCACCACAGACTTGCCTTGTGATAAACCACATTTTATCCCTGGCTCTGCCACAGACTTACACTGTGGTATTAGATTAACTGCATTAATTCATTTCTACAGCTGACCAACAAGAACTACCAGTGTGACCCAATTCTGTAAAGACTTGAATGTCCAACTAGAGATATAGGACTGAAAGAATGAAACAACTGTGAGAGAAATTAAACAAAAACAAGCATTAAGGGTACACAGTAGCTCAAGTAGTCAAGCAGTGTGATGTAGATGAGTATACACATGTTCCAGAAGCTTCTATACCTGCCCAGAGGTTTACTGCATGAGAAATGGTAACTTGCATGTTTCTCAAAAATAACCCCAAAAGTGCTTTATGATTTTGCAGTGTAGTAAGAACAGACATATCATATGGTTCTGAGTACAGCAGAAAAGACCAGAAGACATGACCAATTCTATATAGACCTCTTGGATGGTCTATGATAAAAAAGACAAAATATTCTACACAGAAGCATGAAAATAAAAGTCTGGTATTGCTGCTCATGAAGTGAGCGCTGTCCATCTCAAGGAGGAAAATAAATTGAGTATATAATTAAATATTTAATCATAGTACAAATATCAAAGATGATCATGCTAAGTTTGTCCAGGCAACATTAATTCTGACATTTCCTTGCAAAAGGCTGCAAATGTATTATATTATTTTACCTACATCTTTCTCTGTGAAAAGTGCATGGAAGTAAAATATAGTGAAGGTCAGTATAAGGCCTTTGCAAATGTTTGCTTGGGATAACCACACATTTCTTGAGAATTGCTTATAAGTCCTCATTGGTGACTACAGTTACAACTTTCACACCACATATCTTATATTCTTGTTTAAAATACTTTTTCATATATTATGTAGTGAGAATTGCATATTCCATTATCTGCTGTACAGGCTACAAAGAACTTTTATGCCCCACTGATGAGAAGTCAATTTTCATGGAGAGATGCTGGTACAAAGCTCAATGGAAAGAATCCCATTAATTTCAAAAGACTTTGAAATGAACCCCTGAAGAACCTACTTTTAGCCTCAATAAATTCCAAAATCACCAACTGCTGAACCGTTTATTTAATAAGAATTTTTAAAAGTCCATGTCATCATCACTAGCCAAAGGAACCTAAGACAACTTACAGATCTTGTAAAATGAAAGGTCTTGAAGGTTGCAGTGGGTAGAAGGAAACCTGCATGACATTATGGCAAGGCATAAGTTCATAACTGCAAAGTCTGGGTGATTAAATGTAGAAGGAAAGATCATATCTTCTTCCATGTTTCCTTCAATCTGCATGTGCGCACAAAATTTGGGAATGTGCTTTTTCCTTGTTTTAAGTTACTTATCCTTTCATCATAACAAAACTTCTCAGGGAAAATTTGACAACAGAAGTTAAAAGCATCCAATGTCCTTGAAGTTCCTTCCATTTTTCTTCCATTTGTAAGATGGAGTAGTCCGAGTCTTAAATATACAGAACATGAAAAACCGTGATAATGATAGAAAATATGTACCATAAAAAAAAATTATTACCTCCAGTAGCTGTCTTTGGGAAGAAGCAGTTAATTCTTCAGGGAACTTCTGTACAGCCTTTTGCATCAAAAAGATTGCTCTGGATAGCTTATTCTTTTTTATTTTTCTTGTTATAAATGCCTCTGTAAAGTAGATATTTTAAGACCTTTATAAAACAGCACCAATCATTTATTATACTTCTAAAATTGTAATTAATAAGACTTACCTGTTAAATAATGGAAATCTTTAATATTCTTCACATGAGACTTGCTAGACATTAGACTTCTGTTATCCTTTTGCACACCTATGTGGGAAGGCAATAAATGCGTTATTCATTCTGATAGTGCTGTTGAGAAAGTTTCAGTAACAGGGCTTAACATGTAGTGTTGTAGTAAAGCTCTGCTCTGTCTCATATTCTTTTCTTTGATTCAAGAAGAATTTCTTGGACTGATCATGCCACTAAAAATATTCCGCACTCATGTTCTACCATCTTTAGTACTTCTACTAGCATCACAGGAAAAGAAGTATCTTGTTTCATCACAGGGAGCAGTGCACAGGAGAGCTCTGCGGTGTCAAACTAATACTAGCTTTCAATTAAAAAAAACAAAACAAAACAAAAGAACAGGAATGGAAGACATTTGGCAAGAGTGGGATATCTGCTGACTGGAAAGAGATAAGGACAACTTCACAGGAGTAGAAATTCAGATTACAAAAAGCATTGAATAAAACACACAAATCATTCTCTAGAGAGAAAATTATCAATACAGAAAAAAAAAATTCTGCAGAACATCCCCCATTTCTCCCTTACAGGCACTGTTAGAGTGAATATTATAACAGAAATGCTACAGTAAACTGCTAACAATGGCTGGGTTTGATTTCTGGGCAAAGTTTAACTCCCACTGGCTGAGTAGAGATTAGAGACTAGTTTCATGTGGTAAATCTAAATTCTGCAAATTCAGTATATTATTTCTGTCTGTACACGGCATACAAACTACCCAAAATCAGCTCCTCCTCAGAAAGTAGATACTTCTTTATTTTGTAGTATTACAAAATACACAAACAGAAGACTCTAATCAAGCTATGAAGACCTTTTAGATGTACTGAAACCTACCTTGTGTCATTTTAAGAAGTTTCACAGCTACCTGATGTTGGGCTTGAATGAGCTCCAAGTGTAAATCCATTAAAAAAACATTATCTGTTCCTGTCTGATCATTACCATATCCCAAAACAGAATGCAAATTCTGATCATTTGAGTCAACCTAATAAACAGGAACAGGCAATTAAGTAAACAAACTTTTATTACTTAGCTTGCTACATTTATATTATTGTTTCAGTAAATTGAAAAGCACTGAAATTTGTCATATCTGTGTATTATGCAGTCATTCAAGAAAGCATGGAAGTAAGAATGGCTCAAAGAAAGCCTGAATAATGGGCAAAGCAAACCTGAGACAAAGCCTGAGAATCAATAGGAAACTGGATTAATAATACATATGAAACTGCAGAAAAATTGTTTTATTGTGTTACCAATCCAAAAAACAAAGATTGTATTGATGTGGAATGACAATATTTAGAAAATCTGAACTCCCCTGAACAGCAAAAATTAATTTTTATAATAAGCAGTTGCAAGCAACAAATATGAAAACTATTTCTGCTTTTATTTTGTAAAAGAAATCTACAAATGATAATTATTTCCAAAAGAAAACACCAAAGGAAACTTAAGAGTTTATACTTTATTACTGAAAGAGAAAAATGCTATTACTACTACACAGAGATTTATTTTTTCTATTCTCTTCCTACATGGGACAGGAAGATGAGGTACATTTGATAACACTAAGATTTCTAAGTATGAAGAAAATACGAATTTCGGGTCATCAAGATACCATATATTATTTTTAGATTTTGTTTCAGTATAGCTTTTGTAGACTTCACCTTTGTACAGCAGTTGTCAAATATTGACTTTCCATCTGGTAGTAGGGTCATTAAATGAGATGTGTTCATTCCATTAATCGCTTTTTCAAGACTTTCATAAGCAACTTGTAATAGTTCTGTAGGACCTTTCTGAAATGAAAACACATAGAAACACATTTTATTAGATAACAGCATTAAAATCTATAATAGGGACTATCAATAGTAAAGTGCTATTATTTTTAGCTGTTGTAGTTTAAACTGTCAAATAATCTTTTACACTGTACTCCACGCTTTAATATACTAATATCAGTGTTTTAAATTTCAAGGCATTTTAATTAAGGACTTATTTTCCTTTTGCTCTCAAAACCCAACTTACTAGTTCAAAGAGTTATAGCAGAATGAAACTGAACTTAAAGAATTAAGCTGACAAACATAGTATTTACCACAAGCAGTTCTTCAATGTTTGATTTGATGCTGTTAAGAAAACACCACTTTTGAGTAGACTGTTACTGAAGTAAAGTTTCTCCATGTGTGTAAGCATTAAGACATATAATTGACATTATTCCTGAATCCTGAGACTTCCATGGACACATCCATGTGTGTCTTTTGTTCTAAATGTGTTTTAGTAAGTAATTTTGAACTATTTGGACACTTCTGACAAGTGCGGAGCACTGAACACAGTGAACAAAGCAAGAACACTCAGGATGTTCCATCTATTCCACATCACCCTTTTAAAAACAAAAAAGCAAAAGCAGATCTCAAAATGTTTTCTTAAATGAAGCAAAGAGTAAAGTTTGTATCATCTTTTAAAAATGCACAATTAAACCATTTAAAGCTGATACTATACATTGGCAAAAGAGTGTACAGTGGAAATCAGTATGATCACACTACAAAAAAAAAGTTTCAAACAAAACTTCTTCCATATCACAGATTATTAAAAAAGACTACAGAAACAATTTCAGATTTTATTTAATTTGAAAAAAAATATCTTTGTTTTTTCCTCTGCACTGGCATGATTATGTGAAACATAAAACTAAATACAAAATTGTATGAAAAGCTTCAAGCAGAAATAAGTGTTCCTATGCTATTCAAATACATTGTATTAATGAAAACAAATTAGACATTACCATCAGTATTTCAGGCATATCACAAGTCTCATCTTGTGGAGAGGCACTTCTTTTTCCTTTTTTATAAGAAGAAAATGAAAAAGTGAAAAGAAAATATACTTAGAAAATTTTAGTACCATTTCATTAGCTCTACTACTAATTTAAGAGTCTGGCAATAGTTCAGTTCTTCAGTACTTGACTATGACAGCTAATTATGTTGTTTCTTGAATAATTTTGGGGGTTTAAACACAATAGCTACATATGCACAATTATACTGATTCAGTATATGATTATCCAATAACGTAGCATTCTTAAATGTATCCTATATTTCACAGCAACATTATATCTAACCCAATGAAACTTGTGCTCATTTCATTCCTCACATGGTTGCAGAATATATATCAATTTTCCATTTTTAAATTAATTCAATTCTATTATCTAATTCACTGTGGGTTTAATGCTAATTTAACTTATAAGAGGATTTTTAAATATGTGAAGTGATATCTTTAGGATATATACTATATTTCTTAAAAAGGTGATAAAGCCCCTTCAAAGTTAATTTGGATTGTTTAAATTATTTTCATTTATAAAGAATGCATCCAGAATTGTGTTTTCCTCTCCAAAACAAGAGGAAGCGGTTTCTTTGTTCCTGATTACAGCTCTCCAGCCCATCAAAATTTTATTTCTCCAAAACAAATTTATTTTTTGCCCTTTCAGAAGGACAACCTTTAGTCACTTCTGTTGTCCTTGTGCCACTTCTGCCTTTGTATTTCTGCTTGTTCACCGTCTCTTTCTCATAAATAAGACAATCTGTATTCCTTCAGCATTTATCCAGTAAAAAGACTCTTCTCAGCATAAATATATGCTTGACTGGCTATTTATCAGCCTGTTTTTACCAATGGCTCTTATCTATTTGGCTTTTTTTCCCCCCCTCAAAAAGGACATATTTAAACTCAATAAAAAACAATAGCAGTGATGATACAATGAGGATTCATCCAAACTCCATCAGAATGGTATATTTTTCATAACATCATAAAAACCGATACCTATTCTACCTTTATAAGGAATAGTAGCGTTGCAAGATTTTCCTAGTTTCAAAAGAGCTAAAGGTATTGTCATTCCCTTCTGATCCTAGTTACTCTGTAAAAGGATCCTTAAATTCTACTCTCTACTGTAAAACATTTATGAGAAATATAATTCATATTCCAAGATGCTACATCCACAACAAAAGGGAACTTTTAGAAGTATGTCTAATTATTCATATTTTACAGCTTCAGTCATGTTTTGGAAGGGAATTTGTTTACTGTGACTGTGATTGCATTATAGCCCAATAACATCAGCTAAGTTCAAGTTCAAAGACAACTGAATTTCAATACAAAAGCCAAGACTTGTGCAGGCAAGAGATCCAAAGTAACGACCCAATAAAAATAAAAGCTCCAGTATGACTGCTGTATTTCCCTCTTCTGCTTGGCCTGTCACTACTCAACAGTAGTTGAATGGACCAAATGAGCTACTGCCTTCTACCCAGCTAATATTCAGACCTGAGGCTACTCTGAGGGGTCAAAGAGACACGTAGAAGATCTGTGGGGAGGGTAATTCAAAATGGGAATACTTCAATAAAACTGTAAATGTAAGGAAATAAGCCATAAATCTTTTGAAAAACAGGTTTCATTAGCTTTGATTATTCATGAAATTGTATGTACAAAAAATTATCATTCTACTCTTAATCTCTTTACAATAATTTTTTGATATGTATATATGTCAAAGTTTTCAACTCAGAAAAGTTCCAATCTTGAAAGTTATTCTTGAAAGAAAACTTTTGTTTAAAGTTTTACCTGCTTTTTTCTCAGATTTACTTGTAGAATCAGCTAAGTTTTCCAATATTGCAGTTAGATATAAGGATATCTCTGCAAGCATTACAACATTAATGTCTGCTATGCTGCTCTTCTGAATTATTTCATTTAGTATCCAGAGTACATGAACCCACTAAAAGCAGGAGGAAGGGAAAGAATCAAGACAGAGTTAAAACAAATTTTTAGAAGATATTGATGCTTTACAGAGGTAAATATGGTTTTGCACTCAAAGTTGTTTAAAAAGATTCATAAACATGGATACAACTCCTTTCTTGGAATGTACTTTTTCTGAATGTCACCAGACTAAGATACTGAATTTATGCTGCTCCAATGCCCTTATTCATGCAGCAGACTTTTTTTTCCATTTTAGACTATTATTCTTTTTTTTTTTTATTTTAGAAAGGTTTATGAATCTTCTATGGGCACATCTTTTATACCTTGTCATAGTGTGGTAAGCTTTCCAGCATCATTTGATCATTTGTCTCTTATTTATACCCATATCTTCCCACTTAAACAGTATAAAAAAAGACCTGAATGCTCCTGTTGTACACACAGAGGAAGTAACTGTACACTAACTACCTTCTGATTCACTGAACAGTAAGTTACTGTAAGGATCAGGGCCACAAAATTAACTTGCCCAGCAACTGTTTAGTTAACATCAACTGGCAGCCCAGAGAAACTAGTGTAAATTATGCTTCAGAAGACTGCTTTTCACCAAGAGCCTCTCAGTCTCAGGAAAAGTTCAAGGTAAGGCTGTAGCATTATCCAGTGGGCCAAATACTATCAACGCCCATCTCCCTTCTCTTACACTGTAAGTTTTTAGCCACTTTAACACATCTAGGGAACTTTCTTGAAATATATTGATATTTTCCACAACAACAAGTCAAATACTTCTTATATCATGCCTAAGTGTTTTCACTATTTTAGCTTCTTTCCAATGTGGCCCACTGGCAGACAGTGGGTTACCTTACTGGCAACAGGCAAAGAAATATTTTGATACTGGCATATGGAAGTACAGTGCATTTAAAGTGTATATACAATCCATAATTTCAGTGAAGATTTATATTCATTTTACTATAAGAAAATGTCTTAGACTGGATACCAATATTTTATCTTAACTTTGCTATAACAGCTTGCATTCATATTAAGGCAAATATGCTATAATAAAAGAGTACTTGGTAAGCTTTGTATTTGTGGATGTATTTTAAGTAGTCACTTCCGATCATTTGGATTCGCTGAAGTCCTGTTTTACACTTCTGCCACAAAAACGTTATTACATCAAGAAGTATTTCTCTGTCAGGTTGGATATTCTGGAAAGAAAAAACAGCATAGTTGTAGAAACAGGTATGGATATAAACACTCTCAAAACACTCAGTACACAAACAGTTTCAAAATTTTTCAAAGTAAATAAACTATTACCATACTTAACTTCCTTATAAGGGGTGACAACATTTTGAAAGCTTAAAAAATATATTTATTTTTTTTTAAAAGTAATTTCTGGTAGACCACCCATGCTTTTCTTCTCCCAACCATACAAGACATTTTAGACATTGGTTGTTTGTTTCTTTTATTTATTTTTTTTTTGTCAAGATCTTAAAAGTAACTTAGACAAGGAAGGTAGTGAGATGAAAACTACATAGGAGACTCAAGGTATTAAATACCTGCAAAATGTTGTAACACAATATATTCTGGGGAAACTAAGTAATGTTATTTAATGGGGGGGTGGAGGGGATGGAGCTTATTACAGTATTTTTTAATTGCAATATTTAAATATTTGTAGAAGAAGATCAAGAGTAGTACGTTTAATTTTGCATTGACTGAGTACTTCCATGGTCTGTTGGTACATCTCAGATGAGGGAGAAATGAAGAATAACTTAATCAGAAAAAAAGTTTGGAGTGGAATATCTAACAACTGAAAGAAATTTTAAAACATATCTGTATCTTGTGAAGAGAATAATCATCAAATTCAAAACTATTCAGTTAACCTCCTAATTAACACATCTGTAAAGGCAAACACATTTTGAAGAGTGATTAAAGACTAGTTGGTAACTTTATTGCCATTTATACCAGAGTTGGACTAGTATCTCAGGTGCAATGAAACTCAAGCCTGCTATATTCTATTTGTACATTCATATGTGTATGAGTGTAAGATTTCAGGGATACTGATATTGAGAACTAAGGGGAGAAAAAGAAGTAAATCAAGATATCTTTTTGCTGACAGCAAACAGATGATGTTTGGTGGCAGCAAGGTGTTAGATTGGCTCAGCTATATCATGTTACTTTACCACCAGTGAATCCTCTCAATCAGGGGAGAATGTGTCTTTCTTCCCTGTGCAGAATAGGTACTGAGGAGATTTGTGGGAATGTGTAGAAGAAACAAGAGAGTTTATATCCAGGTAACCTCCATGAGACAGTGGTCATGTAACAAAACCTGCTAAACCTACTGTCTAAAGGTATAACTACCTCACAGGCAAGATATTTTGACATAAATTATTACACTAAAGCTAAAAATGTGTGTGGCCCAGTTAAAATCAAACTGGGACAATAGTCAAATTATATCTAAAATAAATTTTGCAGTTAGGAGATATGCCATGTTAGTAGAAGAACGGGTTTTTTAAGGAAAATTTGTCATTAGTCTTGGGGATTACAAACTATTTTAATGTTAATGCTAGTGGAGATATTGCACTGTAATTGTTTTTTCCTCACAGCACATTAAGGGAAATCTCAGTTTGAGGAAGTGAGCTGAAAGTGGTTGCTCTGGGAATAAACCATCAGATCTACAATGGGACTATTCTGTTCTAGAGAATTCAGCACAAAAAATCCCACTCTTAGGTTTTGCTGTTTCTACTGCTTGTTTGTTTGCAGTGGGAATTTCCCTTAAATTGCAGGCATACTGCTGCTATAAAGGCACCGTCATTCCTTAGGGTAACTGCTTCCATTTCTGTAAACGTTACAGAAGTGTCTTCTACAGCTGAGCATATTTACTCACCTAAATCTAATATACTTGAAGATATTTGCTATCTGCTTGATTAGCTGAAACACGTAATTAGCACTCTGATTTAATATATATTAAACATTTTGAAAGTAACCTGATTACACAGCACCAACATTAAAGATTTTTTTAACTAATTTTTTTAAATCACAAATTGATTACATTTCATAAGTACATTTTTTATATTCTTGCAGTTTGTTATCATGAAACTGATTCTTTTAGTCTTCTGTTATATGCATTCATTACAGATTATGTGATTGAGAAGAAATGTCTCTAGTTCTGTTATTACCTCCTCAGATGCAGATACACAGGAAAACACTGTTGTTGCCAAAACAATAAGATCATGAGAAGGCTCCCCATGCTTCAAGGAATCCTCTACATTCAATGTTTTTAAAAAGGAACAAAGTAAAGGCAAGATATTATTTCTAGTTACAAATCTATGTTTGAAAACATCCGAGTTAACTGATTTACCAAATTATGCCAGCAGATAACATGGTCTAGGAAACAGCAAATATAAAGGGGACAGATATTCCCAAGTTTATTCACTTCTGTGAAAAGTAAGCATTGCTGCTTTTGGAAACAAAGTTTTCAAGATGTTTGTAGGTTTTCAGAATGTCACAAAATTAAACAACAGTTCTTTAACAAGTATTTCTTGCTTCAGTGTTAAGAAACTCTACATAAACAAAGAGCTGACAAAAGAAAGCCAAACATGTCTGTTTCACTTTTTTTCTGAAAACCTGTCTGGAAATATCAATTCATTTTACATCTTTGTATACAACTTGATGTATGTTTACCATACGTCATGCATTTCCACATATTAATGGTATTAAGCCATGCTTTGGCAAATGAAAAGTGGACAAAATTCAATAGGTGCAGTTTCTCAACTGCTAGCTTTTGTCATAGATTACTACATGCACCATAGTACAGAGTTTTTAAAGAATAAGCAAAATATTTGAAATGCAAACATCTATAACTGAACATCACTCACTTCCAAATGTTTGCTCCTTTTCAGAACCGTGAGGCATCTTAGCTTCTTTGGTGTTAGCTTCACTGATAGGAAAAATATGTTTAAATATTCCTGGAAATAGCAAAGGTTGCATCAGTGTAAGAAGTTTGAGTTCCATTTCAGCTTTCTTCCATGTGGGGTCATCTTGAGCCTAATTGAGACAAAAAACCCCACAGAAATTTGTCTTAAAAATATGTACTTCGAATATTCATTCTTACCCTCATAGGAAAAGACTACGTAAAGAGTGTCTAAATAGCATCTGGATTACCTGAAGAAAATTAACAACAAGTTCAAGAGTAGAATCAAACACATCCCACTGTTCATAGCTGAAAGCTAATTTTATGAATTTCACAGCAGCATCTCCAGACACTTTCTCTTCTCCTGCAGTAATGACAAAAATATTTTATCACTTATATGTATATATGAATTTACTCAAAAGTTTAATTTAGTAATTTGGGCATTGATAAATACAAAGATAAAAATCCACATGTGTTTTTGAACAGTCAGTGTAGTCTTGAAGGATGTTTTAAAAGCTCTAGAAGATAGAAAAGTTTTATTATTTTGCTGTAATGTCTATGCAGATACATCATTGAAGTAGTATGTAAGCAATGTCCTGCTGCATTCCCAAGAGGCTGTACATAGACAATATCAAGGATCTAAGTCCTTTCTGTTGCAGAAGGAGCTTAAATATGGGTGTCATCACATAATGATCCTTCTTACCAGACAGAGTTTAAAAAAAATACATAGAAATGTGAACAATTTCTTGCAAGATAGGTGAGCATTTCTCATTACTGTATCAGAAAACGTGCATGTACACAGAGCAAGTCTATTTTCTCACTCTTCAAGTTTATCCAAACCACTGTAAAGCAGAGAAAGGTCCTGGTCCTTCGAATGCTAAGCAAGTATCTTAGCTAATATATTCAGCAGTGTTCTTCAGTCCTAAGAATATGCCACAATCATTGCCATAGCACATGTACATGTGGACACTCAGCTAAAAGATGTTAGTGATATTAATTTAATAACAGACAGCTGTTCTTTTCCAAAGCAGCACAATGATTGGTCCAAGGATCTCAACAAGCTTATGACAGTCCTTCTGTTACTGCATCCTGCTTCTCTTCCATAAGACTGTACCAGGACATCATTCCAGAATTTGGCCTTTGAATGATTGTTTAGGGGCATTAACTTACCTAGATGAACTGCTATGCTGAATAGTATGCGATTACTATGTTCATATATTACTATATGCTATTTAAATATCTGTGTTAAGAAAGTCATATCTGTACATAATCCCTTTTGAATGCCTTGACATTATACTTATAATCATGCATATCTCACACAAAGAAGACAGCATCTTGCAGTCCCTTTATGCACAGAACTGCTACTGATATGAAAATTAATTCTGCTCACCAAATATTTATATTACTTGGTACAGAATCATTTGAAAATTCAAAGCTAGTTTACCTGTTAGTATCAACTGCAGAAGGGTCAATGACGCATTAATTATACCAAAATGATTGGTGCGATGACTGCCTTGAATATCAGTACTGCTCACTCTGCCTTTAACACAGACAATACATTGAATCAATTTATATTGTATTTGACTTGTTATATTCTAATTAGCCAGTAATCATAACAAGAAAATATGATTTTGAAGTGTGTTTAGTCTCTACATATTCTTTCATTAACAAAGAATCTCTATATTCAGCCCAGACCCCAGTAAAAAAACATTTGGAAGGAATTACAAAGCCCAGTGTTTTTTGCATTTTTTTAAATCTAACTCAGTTATTTTCTTGAAAAAAAAATACTTGAAACATCATGGTACGTTGATCGTGCCTAGATTCCAGACACCCACCCAGCTGCTCTCTTACTTCCTCTCCTCAACAGGACAGGGGGAGAAAAGATATAAAACTCTTGGGTTGAGATAATGATAGTTTATTAAGAAAAGCAAAAGCTGTGTATGTAAGCAAAGCAGAAAAAAAATAAAAAGGCACTTATTCACTATTCCCCATAAGCAGGTAGATATCCAGCCACTTCCCAGAAAGCAGGGCCTCAGGATGTGTAGTAGTTGCTTGGGAAGGCAAACACCATGAGCACTAATGTCCCTGCACCATCTCTCTTAGCCCCAGGGTTTTATTGCTGAGCATGATATTATATGGTATGGAAACTGTTTGGTGAGTTCGGCTCAGCTTTCCCAGCTATGTCCTCTTCCAGCCTCTTGCCCATCCCCAGCCTACTGGCCTTTCCAGAGAGGAGGCTGGGAGAGACAGCCTTGCTGCTGTGCAAGCACTGCTTAGCAATAGCCAAAGCGTTGTTTTAGACACAAATGCAAGGCACAGCACCATACAGGCTGCTCTGAAGAAAGTGATCTCCATTGTATTCAAACAAGATATGCATAAATTACTGTAGGTTTTTACTGATATAATGGGCTACAGAGATGAACCAACATTTTTATCTTAAATGTTGTGAAGATAAGAAAGATTGCTTTTACAGGTGCTATTGTTATAAATTAAATATATGCCTTCAGGCAAGTTTTTTCTTTTATAGCAAAGAAAAAAAAAAGAAAAAAGGAAGTCTGGGCTCCTCACCAACACTCTGCTTCCTTATGCTGTTACCTGAGAGGATTTCCAGGCCTGCAAAAAAAAGCTCTGAAATGACATCATGAATTTCAATTTCATCAGGAACTGGTGGAGTGGGGTGCAACACACGCCTGCTACTATCAGACAGAGCTTCCAGGATGGCAAGGAACCGAGCTGCAACACCGTCAAACATTTCTGTCAACAGTTGTTCAGTAGTAGTGCGGGGCCATGGCAACTACGTGGAAAAGGTAATGTAAGCCTTGTAGTATCTAAACTGAGTTACAATAAAGCAGGGTTTCTTTCGAAACAGGTCTCAATCAGAAATTAGGTACATATTTAAACCAGAAAACAATATACAGTAGAATATATTGTTGCTATGAATTCCATGCTTCAAAGGCATAGCCAAGCTTAATGCTAAGTGGGTACTGTACTTATGAAATTATGGCACTTCTTAGCAACCAGTCTCACTGCTGCATGTTATTTTACTTAGTAAACAATACAATAGAAATGATGAGAGAGAGTATTAAGGCCACGTAGTTTAAAGCCACCCATGCAGGCTTGACCATAACAAGTTAAGTTCTACACACTTCGCAGAAAATCAGAGAAAGATTACAATGCTCAGCACTCCAGCAAAAGCAAAACATGATAATATTCTCTCACTTGCACATTTCAAACAGCATAACATAAAAAATGCAAGGCAGAACACACAAAAATATATTTGCACTATTGACAGCTAAGAAATCAGAGCTCTATATAAGAAAATGTCTTAAATTTTTATTTCAATGTTCTGTTTACATGGTTACCAAACCACTACCAGACAAAGTAAATCAGAGACACCATACTTTAAAAAGTTGCTTATTATTAATCAACATTTCAGTTCTATTTCTTTTGGACTTTCCCAAATAAAAACACTTTAGATCAGTTTCCAGGCACATTTAACTAGACAAAAATTTGAGAACTTCCTTCTTGCTTTGCTGGATCCACATTCTTTACATGAGCTTTCAAATTAATACTTACAAACAACTTCAGATATGTACCTGATGAAGAAAAGACTGATCTGTTCAATATCTGACAGCATTGATGTGTTCAACAAGGAGATATACAAAGGCCTGCCCCTGGGAAGGAACAAACCCATGCACCAGTACATGCTGGGGGCCACCTCACTGGAAAGCAACTTGGCAGAAAAGGACTTGGGGGTCCTGGCAGACAAGGCCAAATTTAACATGAGACAGCAATGTGCCCCTGCAGCAAAGAAGGCTGACATGTACCCTGGGCTGCAATACACAAAGCATTGTTAGCTGGTCAAGGGAGGGGATCCTTCTCCTCTACTGGTGAGACCACACCTGGAATACTGTGTCCCACTCTGGGCTCCCCAATGAGAGACATGGATATACTAGAGAAAGTTCAAGAAAGGGCCTCAAAAATGTTTACGGAACTGGAGCATCTACCCTATGAGAAAGGCTGAGAAAGCTAGGTCTGTTCAGCCTGAAGGAAAGAAGGCTCAGTGGGAATCTCATCAATGTGTACAAATACCAGAAGGAAGGGTACATAGAGAATAGAGACAGGCTCTTTTCAGTGGTGCCTGGTGACAAGACTAGAGACAATGGGCACAGACTGAAGCATTTGAAGTTTCCTCTAAACATCAGGAAACTTTTTCACTTTTAGTTTGCCCAAGTACTGGCATAGTTTGCCCAGAGAGGTTGTGGAGTCTCCATCCTTGGAGATATTCACAAGTTGGCTGATCTTGGTCCTGGGCAACCAGCTCTGTGTGGCCCTGCTTGAACATGGGGGCTGGACCAGATGACCTCCAGAGGTCCCTTCCAACCTCAACCATTTTGTGATTGTGTGATGTGCATTCTCCTAGCAAAGTAACTCCAGAAGAAATTTTCAACTTTTTTTTTTAATAAAACCTCATCCTGATGTTCTCAGACTATAAAATTTCAAAGCAAGTTATACTTTTTTTTACTATGTTGTACCATTGTATTCAATATAGCTTTTTTTTTTTTTTTGCCACACTGTGAATTTTTTTTTATGAGACTAATCTAGGAATCAGATCCATGTAAGTAGAAAGCAGAATACATCACATGTATTCCAGGACAGGCTAGGCACAAATTGCAGGTTTCATTTAAATACCTTTGTTTAAACACAGAGACAAAGAGGCATGTAATTTCCTACTACTAATAGCTTTGTGCCAGCATTGTCTTGTCATGTTTAGAAAAACATTGCACTTGTGCAGAAGAACCACAAAGTGAAAGCTGACTGAAACTACCTAGATGAGACGATTTTTTATTTTTCAAGGTGATTTAAGTACAAAATCAAATTCCACTGCATACATACTAGAAGAGAAGGAAAAGCTTTAATTCTTTGCTAGTCCGAGCATAATGTGCTCTGTGACATGCTATACTGAGCTCTAAATATAACTGTTCTACCTGTTTTACTACATTGTAAATGTTTTATAATTAAAACAAGGAAGTTGTTTTGAAAGTTAAAATGTTCGGCAAAAATAAATGTCCCATATTTTTGCCTTAACACTTAAACCTACAAAATATTCTGAAATAATTATTAAAACAGTGCTTTCAGATTCTACTTCACTAAACAAATCTTGTAAAACAACAAAAAGCATGCAGAAATTAATATGAAAAATTAAAATGGTTCCTTAAATAAGGTAATAAAAACTGTTGTAGCACATTTTCAAAACAAAAGACTTTTGGTGGGAGAGTTATAAACTGTGTAATTTCTGACAATTTGTTGTTAATTTCAGGCATTCAGTTTTGTCAGCAAGTCAAACAGACATTGCAGACCAAAATAAATACTGAAGATTTTTCAAGCTTCTGGAGATCAGATATATGAGATTACAGCTACGTAACAGACATAATAACAACTACACGTGCCTGATGAGCAAACACCTTTATCTGAAAGCAGACCAGGTTCCTAGTATCTTAATCATTCAGCAAGACTTTTAGATTATCATCATACTTAATTCTTCAGAATAAACTGACATTAAGAAAGTTGACAAGTACCTTTATATGTGCAAACCACACATACTTGAACATGTTGAGGCTTGGATCACAGGAAATTTGTCTCTGTATAGCTCAACATGCCACTGTTGAAACAGACTCATCACTCTCTCCCACACTACTTCTCCAAAGGCTCAAATGTTCCCAACCTCCTGGGGCTGCAAGCCCTTTTATAATCCTTCTAATGGTAAGTGCCCACACCTGATTGGCCCAATCAAAGACCACCTGTCCACAATTAACTTTGATAAGTTTTCTCTGTTTGTGAACTGGTGATTCTTTTCTCAGGACTTTCTGGTCTCCTCAAGGGTACACATACGTTCCCTTAAGGTTATTTATCTAACTCACATTCTAATCCCTCGGACAAGCTGAGGCTTCCCACAACAGAAATTCCCAGTAAGTGAGGTTTGGAACAGATAATTGTGCTGTCCACACAGATGTTTAATATTAATTATAGTTTAAGTCAGTTATTTGAAACTGAAGTATCAGATGATCTTTTAAGGAGCTTTGATTAATAACTTACATAACAGAAGTATTCAATACAACCAGATCAAATCTGTAACATATTGGTACAACCTCATTGTAATTTTACTATTAACCATAAGCAGTTCAAATGAGCAATCTCAGTTGCTTCTGATAAGCCTTTGTAATACAGCTAAATTTCTTTTTAAAAGCCAACATATTAACTAATGACAAATAAATAATTAAATAAAAATTATATCAATATTAAACTATTAAGGCAGAAAATACATCATACTTATTTTGAAATATTTGTTTTTTACTGTACTTAGTGCAGGACATGTTTTTATGTGTAGCTTATCCTAAATTATTTTATGAACAAATTAGATAATTATGAACAAAAAAAAAAAATCCAGACGTAACCTATTCAGCTCTGAATTTTTGAATCTGTTCTAGCATCAGAGAAACTGTCACAAAGAACATGTCACTTTGTAGTATCTCTTTCCTTTAGCCTTTCAGAACAAAGCAAAAAGATTCCTCAGTTTTGCCATTATATTATGAGGCATATATGTAATGGATCTATATCTACATCATGAAAATTAAAGGATGATGGAATTTCCATCCAAGGAGACCTTGAGAAACTTGACAAAGTAGATCTACTTGGAGAAGTGCCAACCTCTGCAGCTGGGGAGCAATACATCTGTACAGATTGAAAAACAACTTTTAGAGTACCAGCACTGCCAGAAAAGATTTAGTCGTTAAACTTAAGCCAGGAGTGTCCTCTTGTTGCAAAGAAGGCAAACTGCAGACTGGGTTACACTAGAAGTGTATAGCACATAGAGGTTATTTGCTTTCTTTACTTTAAACTCATGGGCCTCCACCTAGAGTACTATATCCACTTCTGGGCTCCTCTGTGTGAGAAGGGTGCTAAGAAACAGGACAGGGTCCCATGGAGGTCTATCAACACAATTACAGGCATAAAATGTAAAAGAATAGGCTGAGGAAGACATAGTCTGTCTGGAGAAGAGGAGGCTAAGGGTGCCCTAATAGCTCCCCGCAACTACATGAAGAAGACTTATAAAAGTAAGGAAGCCAAACTCTTCCATGTAGAAACAGAATGACAAGGATTAATGACCACATTTTCAACTCTGGGGGACTGGACGAGATGACTTCAGTTCAGATGACTCCAAAAGCATCAGGGATGACTTGCAGATTGGACATTAGGAAAAGTATGCTAATTAGGAGAGTAGTGGAGTACTGGAAAAGGCAATCTAGATTGAATAGGGAATCTCCTTCACTGCAGGCTTTGAAGACAAAGGCACGGCTGATTTGATCTATCATTGGAGAAAGACATGCTGCATGTGTATTGAGCAGAATTAAATCACATACTCCTCACATGCAAGTAGTAAAAAAAAAGAAGAATTATACCAAATGTTAGACATACATTTTGCGATTCTTTGAGGCTAGCTCTTAACTTGGGTCGATAGTAGCATTTTGGCTTTCTTCTGGATTCATATACTGCTCTCTTGAAAATCATTACTGACATCTGACACAAAGAAAAAAATAAGTAAAAAACTGTGTTACATGTTCTGTTCATAGAGACTGTAACTACCTTTTTACAACAAATTGCAGAATTATACCTTTAGAGTTGCCTCTTTAAAAATCTTTTTTGTCTCCAAATTTTCCAGCGAAGAACAGATATTTTCTAATTGCTTCAGTTCATCAATTTTAATTAGACCACGGCGAGCAAATATCTGTCCAAAGTATCAAAAAAAAAAAAAAATCATATTCTGTTTTCATATTCGGTATTGGTATTTAATGTTACATCATTCTTTAATTCAGACAACCGCAAAGAGCTGCAGTGAAATTCAGGTCATGAACAACAACTGAAAAAGAAAATAAAACACTTGCAAAATACCTTTTGTATATAAGCATGGGGGCTGGCCACTACTTAATGCTAGAAGTCTATGACTATGTTTATATTACTAAGTACTATTGTATTTAACTTTGAACTGATTACTCCTTCATATGTGGAAACACTCCTCCACTTTGCAGTTAAATTTTGGAATACAGGCAGAACTCTAAATACATATGATCAGATAATAAGCAGGAATATTTAAATAAATATTTATTTCTCATTTGATTACATCTGAAATGCTGTGTATGGTAAATGAGGATACCTCTCCATGAATGCTGGCTTGACAATCAAAGTAACACTGAGAAACTGCAGTATATAGGGTGGCTCTCCATCTCAAATAATGTACAGATAAGAGTGGAATGGATGATTCCATACATATACTGGCCCACAGTAAGTATTCCAGGACCTGTATTGAAGAAATCCAGTTTCAAACTGAATGCATTTTAACCTGTCTAAATATACTTCTTATTAGTAAAGGACACATACAAAGACAGGTAGGAAAAATTAAAAGGTTTTTTTTTTAAAGTCACAGAAATAGTATTAATTTTAACATGTTTTATTGACTACAAAGCATTCCTCCTACATGTTACTGATTTTTTTTCCTATCTGAAACTGTAGTCAAGAATTATATTTTATCTTCCAAGCTACCTAAACTGTGCCACTTGACTATAGCCTTGCTACCATGACAGAGGTCCTGCTCATCTCTCTCATCTGCTCTTATCGTGATAGTTATTCCTTTTCTTTGTGTCAGTCCTAGTGTTATTTTTTTATCTGTTAGTTTCAACTAGATCACCATGCTTATTTGGGATGCAATGGAGTCTGCCTTCTTTGGTGACAGTCTGCACTTAGATTAACTATGGAACTACACTATCAGCTCTTAACTTTAGGGCCAACATAGTCATTACAGCAGACTAATTTCAAGAATTACTCCTACTAAATCGATTGAACAATATCTTGTATTTTCTCTGGGTCAGATGTTCCCTGTGGGACACAAAATATGCACAACCTTAGTCCTAAATTTAGCCAATATACAGATTTTCTTTTTGTCTTGATTTAAAGAATCTGAAATATCTACTATCAGTTCCTCTGTTCCCTGGATATTAAAGAATGTGCTAAATCACTTCTGATTTCAATAAAAGATGTTCAAAGAGAAAAAAATAAATCCTGCTCAATTAAAGATTAATAATAACCAACACAGAAGAAATTATACTGAATTAAGGCTGTTCAAGATTTAGGAGAAAAAAAGCAAAGCTAAGAAACAAAAAAACCTTATATTCATAGTCAAAAAGAAAAGAGGAGGGGGGGAAAGGACAGGTAATTTTTAATCAAGTATTTACAACTAAAAGCCTAGCCACCAGGTGTCAGTACATTTCCACATTTTAAGAAACAAAAGACCAGTTACTGGGACTTGATATAGTTGTCCAAAGAAAATCATCCAGAACACTCTGAAAAAAAAATCTAACATATTCCATCCCAAAGACCAGCAAGACATTATATTGAGCTCCATTACACAACCGAGGAAGGAGCAGAGTTGTGAAGGCATGAGGGCTTAGAAATCGTCCATTTTGCAATCTAGACCTCCTATGCCTTTGTCACAAAGTGCTACTATCGGCAATGACAATGAAATAGAAAAGTCAGGGTAAGTCTTGTGCAAAACACAGGTGTATTTTCCAGTCTTCCATAAATTTTTTCAAATGTTCCTATTTATTTTGCCATACCTTAGCAGACTGACCTATCATCATCAAATGTCTGCATATGGTATAAATATGAATAGTACCTGCAAAAAGAAATTAGAATAAATTAAAAACAGGTAAATTCCATAATTCTACATGAAATTTGTTATGCTAACCAACTGAAATTTTTTCTTAGTTGTTATTTCCAAAGGCTTGAAAATAAACTAATAATTTTTCTATAACTACTTTTAAATTAGAGAAGATGAAGCCATTACAGTCTTGGGTGATAATAACTTCAAAAATGCCTACACAACAAAGTAGCATAATAAAAGAATGAAGCCATAAAAATGTACTATATCCATTTTTTATTGAATAACTGGTGGAAAGAAAAATCTTATTTTTATTCCTAAATGCCAGCCTCTTAAAAAACAGTATTACCTCTCCTAACAGACCTTACCTTACATAATTCTTTTAGTCTGTCATGGCACTGTCCTGGCAGACAACACCACTATTATGTGATATTAAGTATGATAAGTGAAATGAAGAAAATTGATAGTGATGAGAGTTTTCAAGTGCATCAGAGTGACTTACAAATAAAATTCTGTCAAAAATTTACTTTATTTAGGCTATGTCATAAAATTGCCTTTCAAAAATCAGCCCTAGAAGTATAAAAGACATTGCAGTTCTGGGAGGAAAAAAAAACCAGTCTATTCTTCTGTCTATTCTGTATGAATGTTCAGAAAGGGACACCTGTGGCAGCAGGAGGCATCACAATGTCAACTGTCAAAACTAGAAGGGTGTTATTATCCCAATAAGCAAGAATGGAGCAAGCATTAAGAAGATTTCTCTTTATCAGTCAGATATGTAATGAAGCACAGAATCTTTTGTCAGAAATTGCAGAAGAATGCTCAGGAACTAGGGAAAATTGGATTATTGGCTAGGCTTGATACCTGTCCCACACACAGGTAGTGGGACTTAAGAATGGCAGGTAAGTATATTTTAATTTTAATTCTTCTCCCATAGAAACAGACAAACAAAAACCACACCTCAAAAGTAGGGATTGAAGACAATGGCAGTCACAGTGAAAAAAAAACCAAAAAAAAAGAGTAACAATTTTGAACGATTATAGCTTGGACAAAGTAAATTTTCCATAATTAAGTTAGAAACACAGTGTATCCTCAATTTATATTGCATCAATTGACCATAGTAGAATGAATTAGTAAGTCTTTTGACTTTTGACTAAATAATATTGCCTTTCAAAGCAAAAGTATACTGTTGTTCTTGAAATAAAAATTTTGATACACCATTCTCTTGGTATTTAGTTCACAGAAGTTCCATTTTTTCCTCTTTTTTTTTTTTTCCTCTAATTCAAGCATTTATAAGTAGCACACTAAAACCATATACAGAGATTCACATTCTTAAAGTATTTTTTGTAATAGTTTTATTATTAACTCTAGCCTTAAAGATCTTTTAAGAATTACAAAGATGTAATGTCAGACAACCATTTTCTACTCTTGGTTCTGCAATCCCCTTTAAAAAACCAAACCAAACCCACAAGCAAACCAAACCCATTAATGCAAACATTTTATTGATAAAAATATCCTGAGGGGTTTTGTTTAATCAGGGCTCACTCAAAAAATGCCCTTATTATGCTGCTAGATTTCATTTTATTAGTACACTCTAACCACACTTATGATGAAAAAGCTATTACTTTTACAACAGTCCACATGAGAAAGGCACACTACGTAGAAACCTCAATTTTAAAATCTCCCATTTTAGAGAAACAAACAAAAAACAAAACAAACAAACAACAAACCCTTACTGTACTGGGATTGAAGACTAACTAGAGATTCATGACCATTAGATTGACCTTAAAGAATAGTATAAAGTTTCCCTCCACAGGTTTGCTTAGCAAAGAAATGTAAATGGAAAGCCTTAGGTACCATTGTAGATAAGCCAGCACAAATTCTCCTGAGGTAGAGCCACTTGCATAGTGAGTCGTAATGAGGACAAGACATTGAAACAAGTCTGCAGGGACTCTTGACTCTGAAGGTTTCTGTCACTGCTGAAAACCATCTGATAAATGCAAACATTTCTCTCTTGCAAAGCATGGAACTAAAACACACGGAAACATACATAAAATTAATCTGTATAGTTAAAATAGATGCATATGTTGGTTTCACATCAGCAAAATAAGAATGAAAAAATCGAGCATACCAGAAAAAATAACAGTGTGACATTGGAACGAGCATTAGAATATGGAGACAGTGCTAAAGCTTAAAGGTTGCTGGACCATTAGCCTCAGTCAGTCTCCACCATGCCACAGGGTGCAAATGCACCTGGTATAACAGGACTGCTGAAAGGGGCACAGGGAGAAATGATCAATGAGGCATTAAACTGATATTCAAAGAATCTGGCTTTAATGCTTGGCTTCTCTGTAGATAGCCTCTGTAAATTAAGGCAAGTCTTAACTTTTCTGCACTTTGCTTCTCCACCTGTATCACAGAAATCTTATTTTTCACTCTTATTTTTCCCTTTTACAAGTGCATTGTTCCTTCTCTTCCTTGTAATACCTCACATTGTGTGATCTCAGTCTTGGCTGGAGTACTGTAGCATCTGAACAAACCTACATGTGAGAAAATGAGCTAAGTGGGACACAGCCAGTAAACACCTATCAACTTCTCAAAAGCACAATAATATTTGAAATTATGTTGGGGTTTTTTCAGTTAATTCACTGAAACTGGAAGTTTCAAGCCCTGGAACTCAATTTCTATTATTTACTTGGTGTTACATTAGAAAACAAAAGCTAGCTGCAGAAACCTGGCAAGAAATTTACATGTAAAGCCTTTAGATGTAATCATTTGACACATTATCATTATCCTTCCAAGTGTGGAGATCACTGTCTAACTAGATTCCATATGGGAAAATTCAGGGCTATCTAAGTGTCTAAAAGCCAAGTTACAGAACAGGTATTTTAGTATAGACTCGTGATAACATCTGGCACTATGATTGGTTCAAGGTCTAGGCACACATATAGAACACAGAACAATCTCTGGAACTTCAAATTTAGTTATAAAGCATATTTTAAAAACCAGAATGAAATGGATCAACATAGTCTTTGATCACATTCTCTCTAGGAAGCTGAACTATGTTTAAAAAAACAACAAAAAAAATTATAAATAGAGTCTCTTTTCTACCATGACATGTGCTTCTAGCTTTTAAGCAGACTGTCTGCTGCTTCTCCTCACAAAACACCTATTTACAATCTAACGCTGACTAGAGGAAAGTGAATTTGATTAGCTCAATAACCAGGAGATGCCTACTGTTTCCTTTTGTTGTTCTTGATCATAGAATAACTTGCATTAGTTTGTTTTTAAATATTCAGCATGTACTGAAAATAGAGCTTCTCAGGAAATAACTGCTTGAGGTAAAATCTAACATGTTTTTAGCATCCCTCCTATACCTACTGAAACAATTTTTTCCATGGATGACAAATGATAAATTGCAAGCCCCTACGTCAATAAGCAATTGATACAAAAGGATGCCAACATGCTCTTGAGGTCACTCAGCTGCCCAGAGCTTAGAGCACTTACAAAAGTATTCGGCATTCTGCCTCTTTTGTTCATAGTGAGCAAATAAGCTATTGATAGTAATGCAATGCTGCTTTTTTACTATGCCATGAACTTTTGTCACATGTAGTATTTTTGCATATTTCTGGTACAATTTACAGGAAAATATTTTCATTCTCTTGCACTCTGCCCAGTTCTTAGATCACACCATACAGAAGTTTCTGCAATTGCAGGACAGTTATCAAATTTTGCCCATATCCTGATTCTGGCAGTGGTTAATACCAATTGTTCCAGAGCAAAACCTGCTGTAGAAAGTTATAAAATAAGCTACTTAAATTGATAGTGGTTGGCTTATGCCACAAAAGCATAAATACTTATATCCTCTTAAAAACTTACACCAATTCCAGGTGTTCATACCATGCATAAGACTGCTAAATCTCAACACAGTCCATATCAATAAACAATTAATGATTAGTTAGTATTTAATTAATATGAAGTACATTTATGGCTACTTCTTTGGAATCTGTGAATGACTTTGACCAAAAACACAATCAATAAATAAACAAACCTACCGTAAGTACTGCACTTTTGTCTCTTAAACCATTTGGAAAAAAGGTGGATTTAAATCGACACACATCATATGTGATATCATCAAGGCTTACAGAAACGAACTGCTGAAGGTATCTTCCATAGCATTGTAGGACTGCCAGTTTATACTCCTGAAGAATGAATAATATATTATCTCTATAGTTTGTATATTGTATTTCTATTTGTATAAAACATGTGTTATTTTTTTATTATCTTTATTTTTAAAAAATTAACAATGTGAAAGCACAGCTGGAAGTAAAACACTAATATTTCATACAAACATTCAGTAATATAATTTCTCATGTGATCACTCAGCGTATGAAAGGTTGAAGTACTTAAGCCAAGAGATGTTTTGAGAGCTTCTGTTTATTTTAATCATAAATATATCAGAGAAAAATTGTAAAGTACGATCCTGGGCTAATATAATAAACTCAATGGGATTCTGGAATGTCCTGCAGCTTTGTAACAGTACTGATAATGATACTACTCTTCTGAGAAATGTACTTCATAATATAGAACTTTATAAACAATATACAGATGTCATCACTTCTCTCTCTGTTTCCTTGATGTCAAGGTCTTTTTTTATAAAAGAATAGAGGAAGAGAAAGAATAAGGTGCACTAAAAAAGAATGAAATAAGTGACAGTCAGGATTTACATATGGCCACAAAGACAGCATTAATAAACCAGAAATTGCCACTGGGTCCTTAAGAATGGTTAACAAACAGAATGTTGAGATTTATGTCTCATTCAAAACAGAGCTCCCCAGCAGCAAGCTGAACCACTCTAACATCATGCTGAGACTATGGTTCAGCCCTGACTCACACGTGGATGTGCCGTTTACTGAATCACCCCCACCACTTCCTGCAGGAAAAATTATTTAGAAGTTTCTCTGCCAACTCCACTAATTCTAGTGTGCGCACACACAGCAGTCATGATAAATTCTGAGGAAAAAAAGTAACTAATCATAAAAATAATCATATAATGCTTAATCACAG
Source organism: Actenoides hombroni (assembly GCA_024336885.1). NCBI lineage: Eukaryota > Metazoa > Chordata > Aves > Coraciiformes > Alcedinidae > Actenoides > Actenoides hombroni. Next base: position 31,616,594 of record WUAM01000395.1, read on the forward strand.
AAAATTCTAAAGTATTTCCTAGCATTCTCTTTTTTCAATATAAGTTCCTGCCACCATAGTAGCACTTAATCATCTGAGGAGTCTGACTCACATGGCCCTATTGCACTCTTTGCTGTGTGCGAGCGGCAGCCATACACTGAAACTTTTACTTTCCATGGACAGCTATGGGCAGTCAGCCATTTGTGTAATCTAAAACATAGATTCAGGCGGTGATAACGCTTAGAACCCAAAGTCATGGATCAGAATAACATTAAGCTAGTTATCGATCTATATCGAAAAGGTAATTTCTCTCCCAAACAGTTTAAAATATATGTATATGACCAGAGATAATAGGCAGATACAGGCAGAGAGGGAGAGGAGGAAAAAAAAAAAAAAAAGCCAGCACTGATCAGTATGATGACTAATGGGATGAGTTACAGATATATGACATAATGAATTTAGGTGTGTTCTGAAAGATACACAAAAGATGTATAACAGGAAGGAATCCAAAGTGAGAAGGCATTAAAAAAATAGCAGGAAGATAGAAAGTTAAGTTGGTGCTTACCCATTGACTACTCGTATTCAGTAATTAATTTTTAAAGACTACACATAATTAAGTATTATATAACATAAAGACAGAATAAAATTTAAAATAATCACCAGTAGTTTTCAACTAGGAGTCAAGAAGGCTACGTACGGTATAAGTTCTACCCCACCTATCACAGAACTTGGTGTTACACCATTTGTCTTTTCAATAACACATAAAAATTTGTAATTAACATCTATCTCACTATTTTTCTTTCTTTTTATCTCCAAGAAAAAAAAAAAAAAAGACAGAATGAAAACTACATAGGTAAAGTCAAAGAAATGTAATTAAAAACAGGAGTTCCAAGGAGAGCTCATTTCAAAGTTTTACACTGGTCAGACGGACAACTTTTTCAGTTACATTGATAACTTTACTGTAGAAAACCACATCACACTAAAGAATTGAAGTTGCAAGCAGAAGACTTTACGTAGAATTGTAAATTATTTTTAGGTAGTTTAGGACCAGGTCATTAAGCACATTGAACAGAAGGACCAAATTACTACATTTGAGTTGTGCCATGGGAAGCCAATGTAAAATACGGAGCAGGGTTTGATGTGTTTGACATAACCTGAGTAAGCTTTGAGAGCAGCAGTTCCCAAGAACTAAAAGCTTCCTATAATATCCCACGCAATTCCTAGGGCCCAGAAGTTATGAAAACTTCAGGAAAACATGAAGTAAACATGAATGGAATTGCCTAGGCAATGAAGGAGCTATTAACAAATGCAGTTATTTCAGGCTCCTTAAGAATTTCCATGAATATTCCTAAACCTACACCGTGAGCCTATACCTTCAGTTATATTGGCTCCACAGTTATGGACTCTTCTATATGCCTTCCTCAACCTACCAGTAAGTGATGTATGCTGCTGAAGTTCACCTTAAGCTTTCTGTTCTTTACTTAGAAAGCAGGCCACTTTTGCAGAATTATTTAGAGAAGATGAAGTGAAGGATATATAAGACTTCATAATATCTGCATGATACTCACACCTTTGCCATGGTCTCTGGAAAAGCTCACATGGTAGCCACATATATATGTTCTCCATAAATAGCATAAATAGCATTTATCCTTGCTGGATTCCGTAAGCAAAGAACATAATAGTGGAAGAACAGTTTCTCTGGATGTGTTCCTCCAAAAGATGGCCCCTAAAACTATCTTGATACATTTCCAATTATGCCCTCTTCTTTTCTAAGGGAAAAGATGGAATCTAATAGTGTCAAATGCTGCAGAGACTGAAAAAGAGTGAACACAGGTAACAACTGGCATTTAACTGTTCTTTTAACGCAAAAATCAATGGACTGTTCTTAATTTTTTTTCAGTTTAAACACAGTGTCAGTTATCTGTTTTTCTTTCCAGGGTGGAGGGGAATTAAAATATAGTACTCCCAGTCTGAAAACAATATAAACTTAGTTTAACCTGATTTTTTTATTCCCATTATGTTCAAAAATTAAGTAAATGTTACAGAAACCTTTCCAGAAGCATGGCAGAATTCTCCTAATAAATTCTAGACTTCCATTAACTTTTGTGCTATAAATACATCTTTTCTACTACGATCAACTTTTTAGTAGACTCGTATGAAATGTCTGTGTCTGAAATAGGCCTAAAAGACTGAAGGACACAGTTCAAATGTATACTTGACTTCCTCATAATAGACACAGACTAAATAGCCAGAGTTTTAAGCTAGGAAAGTATTATTGACCAAATAAATATTTTAGAATATGTTTGTTACAAAAACTAAAAACTCCACTGATGGATCATTACAAACACAAAATCACACTAGGAGATAGCATCTATTTAGAAGCTTTCCCTTACTCTATGCTAATTGTCTACCAACCTTAAGTGTATCCTCTCAAACAACTTTTCACGTATGGAATCTTTATAATAAATTAACCTATAATTCTGTAATCCCTCAGTATTTCTGCTTCATAACTGTATCACTCAGGACCACACACCTTTCTTCCATCCTAAAGGAAATGACTTGCAACTAGCTTTCAAGTGTACATCTTTCAGCTGCTTCTGAGTGTTATTTAGTAATTGCCCTTGAAATCCACAGATTTTATGACATGATCTTCTGGCACAAATATCACTGAGGTAATAAGTGGAATACCTTTGAGGGCTTTTTTCCCAGCAGACACAAAGGACAAATATTATACAAGAAAATAACATAAAACCAGCCTTATTGAGTCAGACCAACTGTTGCTAGCCCAGTATCCCATCTCCAACGGTAGCCAGTAACAGATGACCAGATAAGAGTATAAAAATGGAGCTATTATGTAGTGAAAGATCCCCCATATACTCTCAAAGTCTTCAACAATCTAACTCCCGAATCTTTTTTAGTTGCAATTTATCTTTTTTTGAGACCAGAAGTGCACACAGAACACAAGATGCAGGAGCCTTGTCAATACATATAATTGTATAATGTGTAATTGTGCCCTGGTTTTTGTTCTGTGTTCCTCTCCTGATGATTCTTTACATTCACGTTTGGTTAACTGAGCACTGAGTTGACATTTCAGTGGAACAAACAAACCACCAATGCTCTATCATTGTCAATTTGTACTTAAGAAGCATTTACAGGCACAGTCAGAGATTGTAGAGTACTGTACTGAAACATCAAATAATTATTAAAGAAAGATTTTGGGGTGCTTAAAAAGGCAATGGGTACATAGAAAACACAGACATGGAAAGGACGTGAAAAAGCAGGGCAATTTTACAATAATAAGCAAAACCACCAACTCTTGCTGGAACTATTTTGTAAAAGTATTTGTTATTTTCCAAATAGCTTCTCGTAAAATATGATTAAAAATTAAAGTAGGATAGAAACATAATTAAACAAAGACTGTGACTGAGTCTTTTCTGTTTTCATATGACTTACTTTGATCTGAGCAAGGGAATCACCAACTTTCAGAAGTTTTTCATTGTAATACCACTCTGGCAGTCGAGGCTTATATTTGATCCAAATATTAAACAAAGTATTTGCTCTAAAAAAGATAGAGGAGAAAAGGTTTCAGATTATTCTGGCAGTAGACCTGTCATAACAAGTAAACAAATCAGGAAAACTTCAAATTGCAAAAACTCCTTTCTTCCAAATCTATGTGAACATCTACATATTTCAAAACAAGTTATCATCAAAACTGTATTTAACAGTCAGCCAAGGACATTTCTGGGTTTCAATTCTGGGTTTCAGTTCTGTCACTAGTTTTTATCACACATTTAAAACAGGTGGAATTTTCTCCTGTGTAAATTCTTATTAAAATGTCTTAGTATTAATCCCTTTGCATTGTTAAAAAATGACCACAAGTGGAAAATATGTCCCACCTTTCAGCTAGTATTTGAGACATTCTGTTTGAAGAAATAATCTGATATTTTAAAGAAACTCAATTAACTACAGCTCACAGCAATTATTGGACTGGAAAAAAACAAATGCTAAGAGCAGGAAAAAAGATCCCAAAATAACAATGCATGTCAGGTAGAAGCGAACTTGGGAGGTGGTAGCCATGGAATAAACCGCAGAGCTATAGAAAATATAGAGCTATGGTATATAGAGCCATACCATGAATCATGAAAGAAGAAAGTCATTAGAAAGCCTCTAGCACGATCTACATTTGGAATTAAATGTTAAGGAAATTTAAATCATAAATGGTAGGATGCAGAGAGAAGCAAATGACACATTTGTTAAAATACAAAGGATTTTACGGCAATAATTGCTATGTTCTTCTGTTGCCTCTGTCTGTTATTCTAGCCACAGCTGTCATCAAGGATGACTTTGTGTAACAAATCACTTTTTTTGGCCAAACCAACAAGTCTCCCATAAACAGTAACTGGCTCTAAGCAGTTTGCCTCCTCTACAGAGGAGCTGACTACATCACACCAGTATTATAGTCCCTACTGACTGCTGTTTGATGGGCTAGTGCCCTTGTGTGCAACTTTCCCACCATAGATTTCTTTATGAAAGCTATATTCAAAATGCACAACAGTAATTGATCAGACTGATAATAAGCACAGGGATTTTTCAGAAAAGAATCCTGTTAATGAATTATTAATAGTATTGACAGTGTTCACGGTGCCAGGCATCTCTTACATTTATTCTCTTAACAAATCACTTGTACAGAAACCTTAGCAAAGAGTGCCTTGTGAAACCACAACACCTAAATTATTCATAAGTAGCAATTTATGAGAAAGGAAAAAAATTTTAAGAGACAGGAACAAATGTTTGAAAATCACCTTCTAGCTGAATTCTCACATGTAAACACCATGCTTACTGGTGTCATGTGGATGGAATTTTTCAATCTCTTAAGGCAGTGATGGTAGACTAGAATGCAAGACACTTTCTTAAACTATTTTCTAGCATTCAAGAACTTGGAATCCATTCTCACAGTCTCCCAGACAGCTCTTCATTTCAGTTTATAAGAAGACTCCCAATAAAAAAAAAAAAAAAGCACAATAAGTAACATTTTTTCTACACAGAAAGCTGCAAGCTACCTTTCATTTAAAGGTGAAATAGATGGTTGTATGAGAAATCTGTCAAAATGATCTTTATATCAAAGAATTACAGGAATCATAATCCTATCTTTTGTTCTAAAAGCATCATCTCAGCACAAGTCTCAGTTCTTGAAAGTAAGCAGCAAAGAAATATGTAGGACATTCTAGAGGTGTATCCTAAAGGAAAAACACAGTAACAACACAAACGAGGCCAAAAGCAACAATTTGAATAAAATGTTCTAAAGCAAAAAAACCCTATAGACATGGCACTTCAGGACATAGTTTAGTGGTCATGATAATGTTGGGTAGATGATTGGACTTGATGATCTTAGAGCTCTTTTCTAGCCTTAATGATTCTACGATGCTACGATTATGTTTTCATAGGAAACCATAGCCCTGTCTACTGAAGACCACCTTCCAAATGGGGAATGAGCCCCTCCTGGTCCATCCATAAGCAATTAACTGCCTGGATGGCCACTGACTTTTATACCGTGTCCCACTCCAGTTAGTAGGGATAAATCTGCAAAGATGCTCTTAGGTGAAGGAATCTGTCAGACATCTGAGCAGAGCTCGCTTGGACTACCAAGGGAAGCTTAGGAAAAAACTTCCAAAGTCCAAGAAGTGTGATAGATACCAGTGGGGGGGGGGGGAAGAAGTGAAAAAAAACAAATTATCAGGTCGTAAGGATGTAAAGCAACTGGTAGTAAGAATGACTGTGGATAAAGCTCTGGCAGGTGAGGCTAATAAACTTCTTTAAGACTCATCAGCTGGAAAGTCCCCAGTGAGGGTCATCTTCATTTTTTTGTTTTGAATGCTCATTAACACATGAGATTCTTAGATGTAACAAACGAGTAACAAATCTGAACTTATTTTAGTTAAGTGGTGACAAATCTGACTAGACTTTCAACTTCAATGGGAAGATTAAGGTAAACCGTATCTGCTACAATGCCATGACTACAAGTGAGTTCATGACACAGGAATGTTTCTTTGACACAAAGGAGGTGAGTGAGACACTTCCCAAACAGCTCATCAGACTTCCCTTTGACCAGGCTGTAGAACACCAGAATAACAAGTTAAGCAAATGAATTCTTAAAAAAATACTGGGCTGTTGGAGCTCAGAGATGAAGTGTCTTCATTTCCAACCATTCCATGAATGATAAAAACACATTTCCCTAAAGCCAGCCCATAATAGTGTGCACAGGGCAAGGCCCACATGATGATACTTCTGGGCCAAAAGTCTTTACCACAGAGAGTAAAGGATTCTCTGATACCAATCAAAATATGTCTTATTAATTAAGGGTGGCTAAGCCATACAACAAGAGATAAAATGAATAGTTCAAGGTAATCCTTTGATAGTGCCATTGCCAAGAAAAAAAATGGGGTAAAACAACTTCTCATTTACTTGAGGGAAAATCCTTTACAGAATCACAGAATGTTAAGGATTGGAATGGACCTCTGAAGATCATCTAGCCCAACTCCACTGCTAGAGCAGGACCACCTAGAGCAGGTCACATAGGAACACGTCCAGGCAGGTTTTAAATGTCTCCAGAGAAGGAGACTCCACAACCCCTCTGGGCAGCCTGTTCCAGAG
>WUAM01000395.1:31625649-31649318 GCA_024336885.1 Actenoides hombroni
CATGAGGTGTTATCACTGCTAGCAGCAGACACTGTCTGTGAAAACAGGCTGCTAACTTCAGAAAGTGCAATTAATTAGAAGAACTGAGCTGAAAAGTAAAATCACTGAACAGAATTAGTTCTGTTCTCACTCAAACCAGGACAGCATGTACATGCCCACAGGTATTCACCCTTGCAAGCGGTAGCAACACGCTGGTGGGCTGCCAGTCGCTCCAGCACTGCAAAAGGGTTTTCCTACCAGAAGGCTCAGGCAGCTCTGATACAGCCAGCGGTGGTGTTGCCAACTTCAACAGCACCTTGTGCTTTTTCCCTAAAGCATTAACTTCTAGGAAGTGCTGAAAAAAAGGAGTCATCCTCATTCTAGAGGGGGTTTAATTAAAAGGAAAAAAAAAAAAAAAAAAAGGAAAGGGAAAGGAAGGAGAGGAAGGAGAGGAAAAAAGGTTGCTGGTGTTTTAGCTCACGGCTGGAGAAGCTGACCCAGGTGAATAACCTCCTAACTAGGTTGCTCCCCCAGGCCAGAGAGAGCGGGAGAAAAGAGGCTTCCCGACTTCTAGGATGCTGAGGAGGGAGCCGGGAAGGAGCAAAGAGGGAGCCACGGTGATGCCCGGCAGGCCGGGAAGGGCAAGCGGCGCAGAAAGCCCTTCCCGGGATGGGACTGGAAGAGCAGAGGAGAGCGGTGGAGGAAGAGGGGTTTGAGGCAGGGGCAGGCAGGAATGGCAAGTAGCTCCCGGAGCGGCGAGCGGCGACGCGGGGATGACAAGGGGGTGTCGGCTCGGCCCCTACCCGCGGCGGTGCAGGTCGTGCCGCTGCTGCGGCCGTTTGGCCTCCCCCGCGCCTCCCAGCCGCCGCAGGAAGCCCAGAACGTCCCGCAGCTCGGCCTCGAAGCTCTCTACCACCGGATTGCCCGGCGCCACGGCCCCGAAGAAAGCGGCCGGGACGGGCTGCGGGACCGAGGCGGAGAGCGGCTGCCCGGCGGGCTCCGCCATGATCCGGGCCCGGCCGCGGCAGGAACGCGCCAGCGTCGCCAGGCAACGGCCTCGGGCAACAACAGCGGCCTCGGGCAACAACGGCCTCGGGCAACAACAACGGCCTCGGGCAACAACAACGGCCTCGGGCAACAACGGCCTCGCAGGGGCGGCGGCGGCCTTGGAGGCTCCCGGGGCCCGGCTGCGGTGCTGCCCGCTCTCCTCTGAACCCTCCGCTCCGGCAGGAGCTGCGGAGGGACCAAATCTGCCTTCATCCCCCCGGGGAAGGTGTCGTCGGCTCGGCGGTCGGGCTGCAGCCGCCGGGGCGGGAGAGAAGGGTCTCTCGCACAGCCGGAGGGGTACAAGCCGCGAGCGCTCGCCCCTCTCTCGAGCGGGTGAAAGGGCCTTTTCCTGCCTCCGAGGCTGCGTGCTGCCGAGGGGCCGCTGGAGCAGAAAGTGTCCCTATGCTCTAAACCGTTATATCTATCTATTAAAACCAAAACGAAACGGTGTCGAAGCGAGAAAACAACCGGGCTACATGTGTCGGTGTTAGAGGAGGCAGCCATCGCAACCCATGTCTGTTCAAGTTCTTTACAGGCATTACGGCGAAGGGGTTTGTTTGAGAGGGATGTGAAGGAAACCAGCCATGTTCATCATCATGCTGAGCGCAAGGCACAGCTTAATCGGAAACATGAAAGCGAAAGCTTAGAAATGTGGTGAATGAGCAACAAATCCTGGCAGCCGGGGCCAGGATGGAGGCAGTTTTTTGACACTGAATGGAAAAGGATCGGTAGGAAGAGGTAAAGCAAAGGAGTACCTGAAAAGTCCATCCCAGTAATTCATAGATTATATATAGTACAGGAACTATCCTTTGAACCACCAGAGAGATGCAGTATCAGCATGCCAAATTAAGGGATCCAGAAAAGACTGCATTAGTCAGGACAGGAAAATGATGTGAGAATCATTTAGATATTACAGGGAATATAAAAAAAGTCTTAACTCATTTATGACTAACATGTCTGACTCATTTTACGCCCTGATTTTTCTACTGTTACCTGCTGGGAGTTGTGTGGATCCCTCACCCAGTGGGTATTTTGTGACTACAGGAAGGTGTTAGCAGGGATCATTACAGGCGATTCATAAGCGTGGAGCTAATTCTAGTGACAATGGCTGTGTATTTAGGTGGGAGCAAATGGTTGAGCGTGAGAGGGAGTGAGTTCCTCAGATTTCTGTGGAGGCAGTAGAAAAATGAAGCCTGTGATGAACAGACATGGCACATAGGTGCTGATGCTGGGATTTAGAAATCACTGGGTACAGAGAACTTTTACAACACAACTGAAATATGAGAACTTGGCTTGGAGAGCAATTACTGCTGCATTTAAAGATTTTGCCTGTGCTAACTAAGGAGCTTCCTGTGATAGATTCCAGATGACTTATAAACACTGGCCTCTTGGGAGAGACAGCCTGTGCCACTGTGAGTACTGCTGGTGGCAGTCTTTTCAAGTCCCTATGAAGATCTCAGCTAGTTTGCTTCACTAGATGGTGCTCTACCCCAAAGGGCTGATCTTCACTTTAATGGGGATGCAGAGACATGCCCTTACCAAAGCAGCAGTGCCTGGGAGCTTCAAGGGGAACCTGAGAGACTGGAAACGAGAATGCTGAGTAAAACTTTACATATCTCTAATACTTGACTAGCAGACGGCGGACTGGATGTAACAATAGCAGTTTGACTTAGTGTTTCAGACACAGAAACAAACTGTGTCAAAGAAAACAGTAAGAGGGAGGGAGTATAGCCATTTCCCAAAGGGAGAGGTTACAGAACTATGTAAGGAGAAAGCTTTAACCACGGAGAGGTTAACCAGGGTGTAGCTGATCAGACAGCTCATGAAGAGTGTTCAGTCAAACATTCCTGAGTCAGAGCTTGACAGGGTTCAAAGTATGCACTCCCTGATAGGTGGAGATTTAGTTTAAGGAGGGCAGTTCTGACCTTCTCAGCACCCAGGGTGGAAAGCCATGGAGAACCATAACAAGAGGCTACACCACTGCAAGCATTATGGGATGTATGGTACTTCCATTTTGGATGCTTACAGTATCGATTCCTGTTTTACTATTCTGGAGAAGATTCAAATTTACAGTTCAGATCGTCTCCACATAGCATATAATGGGTCGGACATTTAATGGGTCCAAAAGTCAAAAAGGTCATAGTTAAATGAATAGAACTTTTTAACTTCAGAAAGACTATAGGTTCTTCAGAAGCCTTCAGCCTGCATAATCTGCTGTTTACAAAGGAAAGATTGGTGTATGCAAAGCACTAGAAGAGTGATGGCTATTGAAGTTGCAACCATGATAGGAGAATTTCCTCCCACAATAGAGAATATACACCAGTACGTGTATGACTTGGAAAGTTTATAGTGATTCTTTGAATTAGATATGTTCTTACACCCTAAAAAAAAAAAGTGATTTGATTGGAAGGCTAATGATTTTTTCATGCTTGGTAGGACAACATTTACATAGTAATATGAATTATAGTAAAACATAGGGAGAGAGAAAGTAGGTGAGATTATGGAGAGTAGGCACAGACAGGACCCCAAGAATTGGTATTCAGGTAAATCCATTCCAGAGAGATCATAGCAACCTGTGATTTAATACCACCATGTGAGATAGGAGAAACAGAAGGACCCACAGAGTTAAATTAGTACAAATGCATATAGGAAGCGTCTGCTCTCACGGCTATTGGGCCAAGAGTATGCTTGAGTCAGAAAGGGGAAAAATTGCTGCTAACTCATCAAGCTGCCTGCTTACTTCTCATGTGTCAATTCCACCTGTGTGAACAGCAGTGGTAACTAAGAGCAAACAAAGGGGGGAAATGTTGTGGGATCACAGAAGAGTCGGGCAGGAAGAGTGTCCAGAGTACAGGGGCTGAGGTAATGTCTGCCAAGCCTTATTTAGTACCTCAGCTGAAGTTTGTTTCCTATTAGTAATTCTGATACGTATGTTCACATCCCTTCCTAGGATGCTTGTAACAAATGTACACCTGAATTATGGTGCCTATAGATTTTGACGTTCAATGTTCAGGAACAGAGGCAGCTGTGGATGCTGTATTACCAGAGGCTTCTGCAGGGTAACTGGAGAGTCCCCAGAGATGAAAAAAGCTAAATTTGTGTCATCTCTTCCTTGACACTTTTAGAAAAAAATGTCTGAGTTGAGGTGATTCTGGGCCATCACTTACCGTCTTCAGGCTAATAAGCTAATGAAGATATGGAACTTTAAAATAATGTTTAACATATTTATGGACTAGCATATTTAGAACTTGTGGTATGTCTGTCTGCTCATAAGAGCCAATGAAAGCCACAGTTCTCCCCCTTTGAGTGAGAGTTCATCATTGGATTTAAAAAACAGAAGTAACTAGAGAAAGAAGAGGTGGCAGGTATGTGCTGGTTCTTATGGAGAAATTAAGTTTGTGGGTTAGGCAAGGAAAAGAAGGTCAAGGAAACAAAATGTCTTAGATGATAGTAGAGCATTTGCTATTCACACCGTAGAGGGGAATCAGATATGGTACAAGAGAATATCTGTAAGTTGCCTGATAAAGGTCCTTAAAAAGCCATCAGATAGCTGGAAGAGGTGAACTAAGTTGCTGAATGCCAGGAGTACACTTTATAAACATGATAAAGTTGTCCAATGGGAGGAGAAAAAGGGAGAACTTGTACTAAGCTTACAAGATGCAAACTACTTGCTGGGAGACATATGAGAATACAGGGCTTTTATGGGTCGCTATGAGGGATTATACTGTCATCACTTCCTTCCCATCCCTCTGATCTTTGTGTTTTAGGGCTGTTTAGTAGAGCTGCTTGTGGCTTACTGATAGTGAGGGTCTTTAGACTCAGATACCTTACATTCCAACAGAATTTGTGGATTCCTAACCTGATCTAAGGGCTACCTGCTGCCTTTCTATGGAAATGTTAGTAAGGAGATAAGAGATAGATAGACTGTCATGTTTTGACAACATTTGTAGTTTTTGCTGAATTAGGAAGGTACTTGCCTGACTGCAGTGGCAGAGAAATGCAAAAAAATGGTGGAAATGGCTTATTTAGGACACAGTACAGAGAGTTTTTCAAACAAAGCAGCAGATTAAGTCCTTTACCGAGATGGTGACACATATTTGTGAAGTATTCCAGCCCTATTCCTGTCACTGAGCAGTATACAAAATTAGTCTGAACTCTGGAATGCACATTAACAAAGTAGCTGAAGCTTGTGAATCTTTTGACAAGTAATTGATGGTCTTTTAAGATATGCCAAAAGCAGATTTGGGACAGTTTTAATAAAAGTGAATGCTAAGAAAAGGAAAATGCTAATTTTTTACTTGAAAATGGTTCTTGGCTTCCTTTCTGATCTAGTGCGTCAGTGTAGTAAGAGGAAGGGAAAAGAGTGATCAACACAAGAGAGAACCGCAATGACTGAGAACTGTGCAACTGCCAGGTTCTTACAGAGCTGCGTTCGAGTTTGGGATGACAGTTGTCATTGTGTTTTGGTTGTATCATATGAAAGGTTTCAGTGCCAAATTCTAAAGATGAAGTGTAAGTTTTCAAGGTTATAACATAGAAGTAATTTTTTTCTTTTTTTACATGAATGTGAATGCTCACAAAAAGGTTTTCTCAGTTTCTTTTTATCAATAGGGAAATATTCGTAGGCATATAGATAAATTTCTGTTGATTTGCAGAAAATGTGTTATATGGGAGAAGAGAACATGTTCAATTGATTGCCTCCCCCCCCCCCAAGCAAAGTGTAGGAATGTGTAATATTTGTGTGAACAATCTGTGAGATTTGACTCACCCACTCAGGCTGCATTGTTATGCATTGAGTGGGTTAACCAGTCTTTGGGAAGGGAGATACAGCAGGTTTTTTATATAGCTACCTGAGTTTCTAAGAGGTTTAAGTTGAAACAGAACAGATTCTGAAATCTGCTTTATGGACTTAAGTACCTAAGGTAGCAGTTGGACACATCAAAGTCCATTAGTGACTTTTCAAAAGAAAGAATTATTGCTTCAATTAGATATTTCACCTAAAATTCCTGTTATTTGCTTTATTTGATTAAGATATGCTTTATTCCAGTTTACAAGTACATTTTACTCAAGTAGACATCAATTGATATACCTTATTTTGAAAGACTTTCAGGGACCTGCAGATATTTCTTCTGAGGATGTACTAATTTTGGTTCATTAGACAGACCATGGATGTAAACTCCTTGTCTCACTCAAGGATCTCGTCTCAAATCTCAGGAAGCTGTAGGGGTTCTGCTAATGAAGAAGCTATGCCTAAGGCTAGTTTAGTGTGTGATAGTAAAGTCTTGAGCAATAGTCCTATAAATCACTTCCAATCATGAAAAACTGAAAGTCTGAACAAGACTTTCACTGATGTGCATGAAAACTGCATCTAAAAATGTGGAATATTTAGCTGTATGTATAAAAACCTAAAGAGAGGCCTGAGGCAAAAGACAATGTCTAATTTATTGAGCAGAGAGGCAAGATGGTTATATTTTCTATGAAACGTGAGAAAAGAAGTGGCAGAGATGGAGAAGAAAATGAATTCTGGTTTAGCTGCATTTAGCTTAAACTGATTGCTAGGCATCTAGTAGCTCAGATTTGATTTGGGAAGATAAGTAGTGACATATTTTGTTTAAAACCATCAGGCATTTTCTTCATTTCATAAAGATTCTCAAGACAAACTTTCAATGAGAGGAAGTGTAGCCTATTCCAAAAAATAAATTAGTTTTGAAGACCTTCCCAAATCTCTCTTGAAGCCAAATATGACAATGCATTTTTATTCATATTCTCCTGATGCACATTTGCTGTTACAATTCTGAGCTGCTACAAACAGAATAGGTAGAAATCATCTTGGGGAAATAACACTGTTGTCTCTATATATAAACTCCTAAGTGGCCAAATGCATCTGTGTAGTGAAACTTTCTCTGATGTGCATTTGGTCTGGGAGTACTCACAGGATCAAAATAGACTCTTCCAGGAATTAACCATTGGCAACAAACAAAGGGAGATGCAACAAACAAAGGGAGTCCAAAAATAAACTGATGATGACCTCCAATGTTTTTAGATCAATTCATTTCTATTCAGGCCATTTCTTACTGCATTGCAGTATAAATTTTGAAACTTTTTGACATTATTGCTTTCATTTTCCATTCTTATTAGTTTCTCACTCACTTGCCAGAATATTTCACACCAAGGTCAAAGTATCTGCTGATTGAGGTTTGTTCAAGCAGCTGACAGAAATTGTTTTGGGCAATAGTCTGACCTTGGACTGGGAGATTTTGCAGCTTGGAAGTCAGCAGTAGAAAATTACGCGATGTGGAAAGATAGTTATTTGGTGGTTATTATGCCTTGTTTATTCAAAGAAGCAGAAAAAAAATCCTTTGTCTTTAAATAGTTATTTGGATAGTTCATATTCTTCAACAAAACCTTTTTTATTCTTCTGTGCAATTATATTTTATAGGGTTTTTTTTCTAACAAAATATGTCATTCTGATCTTTTGGTATATATTATTTCTAATAATGATGTATGTAATTATGTCACTGTGAGCTTTTATCTCAGTACTTTAGTATTGTAGAAAATTCATGTTTAAGAATGAGTAATAGTTTTGCATTCTACATACATGTGGGAAGGTTATTTGTCCAGTTTCTGGAATAGTGGAACATGGCCATGATGGCTTTATTTCAGTTTAAGTAAAAATGAGAATAATTTCTTTTTAGAGCAATTGGTGCTGTTGCCTAATTGTATTTTATTAAATAAAAACTGTCCAGAAACGGGATTCTATGTTTATCAATATATCTATAGAAGCGCAGAGACTAGATCATTAAATCCTAAGTAGGGCTGTAGGAAAAGCTGCAATATCAAAAAGTATAATGACACTAAAGAAGAGTTGCTAGAAGGAAGATTAAAACCCCAGACATGCAATAGCATGGTAATTTGTATTGCCACTTTATTGAATACTAAATACAATTATATACAGTATATATACAAATACATACATTTCGGGTCAGCATAATACCAGTCTATTCTTTACAGTTTTTATTTTCATCCAAGAGATAAATAAATAAATTTGTATAAATAAATAAAATTGTAATCTTTACTCTTTTCTCCCTCAGAATTTCACTTTAGAAAGATCAAACTATTGCCTGTTCTCTACACGCTGCTGGCACTCTAGGAAAAGTAGAAATGGCTATCAGCACTTCACCATGTTTAACTGATGCAATAATAAAAAGCGTGTAGACCTTGGCCACACAAATGTTGATGAAAATTTCATAGCAAGCTTTGAAAATGCTGCTAAAATGCTTTCAAATGGACATGCAGCTCTTCATCTATTAATTATGGATAAATTAAAATGATAAAGATAAAAACATTGCATTTACCTTTGTAGAATCAAAGTAAGTGAGCTAGATTTTATTCCTTCTTCTGTATTGTTAGCAATAGAGTTGCTTAATAAATTATCCTTAAAGCAGCAAATTTTGTTTTATTGTACCTGTATAATTCCATTATAAGTCTGACAGAGTGATTCCTTAGAGAAGGGAGACACAACTTCACTGAAATAAAGCATTATACATCCATCTGAGTTAGCACAAAGGTAACAAATGTAATTTAATCATCAGAAACATAATCACTAGGTACCAAAATTGATTAAAAAAAAACCCCACAAAGAAACCAACAAGCTAATTTATAGATCTGAGATTATGGGTGCATCTACATTAGCAATTTGGTTATGATCAAGAGCACACATTTGAAGCATCCCCAGCTCCTGCGCATGTTTTATGTTAGGATCTTGAGTGCATGGGCTGAACTCCCTCTGAATGGGACTAAGCTGAAATGTGTGCTCCATGAGCACACCTGACATCCTCCAGTGAGTACTGGAGATTCAGTCTCTAGGAACAGACTAGAATGAGTTCAAAGCAAAAAACACAAATTGTGCATTATGTGAACATTTGGTCCCTGGGACTAATTGTTTCACAGTACAGATCTGCTCCAGTTGCACTGCTTTCCTTGTTAACATAGCCATAGCCTACTTTGCTAATCAGGAAACATTTTTTTTAAATCAATATGAAAAACAATTACACCGTTTCTGAAGAGGTGCTTTTTAAAATATCTGTATTTGAAGAAAAAGCCTCCTAGGACACCACTGTCACCTCCACTTTTCAGAGAGAGGAGAGAGAAAATACTTACAAACTTTATTCAACAAGTTAAACATTTCTTACTTGTCACAGAACTACACCTTCTGTCTGCCTTAAAGAGCTAAAGAGAAGATTTTTTCAGGGTCTCTTCAGTGTCATTAACATAGATGACAAAACTGCAGTGATTATAATAAATACCAAACAAAACATGCCAGCGCATTGCATATGGTATCGTATCTGTTTCAAGGTTAAAGTTCACGAACAAGGCCTATGACCATTGTTTATAGTTTGCCTCATGATTCAGTTAAGAAAAAAAGACCACATCATTAAGCTCTGCTACAAAAAGTGCTCTCCAGCTCTGGAATTACAAAGTCCTTTTCTTTAGATCTTTGGTTTGTTCCCTTAAAATAACAAAGTTAATGCATCATGTACGTTCTAGGAGCCTCCATTTTTTTCCAGGCTATTCTCCTTAGGCTATCTACATGTAAATGCTGTCCCTAACCCAGAGATGACTGTCTGTGCAGCTTGGTTGGTAGGCAGCAGATCAGTCACAGACCAGAAGATTGAGTGTGATGGCTCTGTTCACACTGTTTTACTGCAGTCATTTTCAGGGACTGACATAAGAGAGAGTCTGCCTGAATCTGTGCTGCAGATGTGCATGGTCCCTCCAAAGAACTCATGGTAATTTCCTTAAAACACACAGTAAGAAGCATATCTGAGGGTGTCTATCCTATAACACTGCTCTTGCTGTTCTTTCAGATATCCCAGCAATGCCTACCTAGTCCTCACTCACCAACATACACACTCCAAAGGATGCGGTTCTCCTACGTGACTTCAACACATACATGTTCTATATAGTTTGCAAGAGCCTGGTAGTTCAGGGGGAGAGAAAATTGGTATGTTTTCAGGGAAGTGTAAGAAGAAAAGGAAATGAGTTGACCAGAGCCGTAATGCCAAATCCCAATTTCAGTGAGAGGTCAGATGACTCTGCTTCCAGTCCTGATCTGACGTCAGATGCAGCATCTGAGCCAGCTCTGAACAGGCTTCACCACTTGGCATAGTACTGCGCTGTGTGGAAATACCAAAACAATGTAATTAAAGCAGAAGGATGTACCAGAACAGTCTGTCTCTGAAGTTAGCGTATCTGGGATCATGTTGTGTATTTCTGATATGGCGCTACTTGGCACAGTGTGGGTGCACATATAATGGCCGGTATTCATAGTAGCGCAGGCGCACAAAGTGAAGGGTCTGGTAACATAAAAATATGGAGATGACAAGATGGGAGGGGCTGTTGCTACTGGCATGCAGTAATTGACTGTGACTTGCCTTTGAAAGCACAAGGGCTGTAAGGTGTGCCATCTGGCATACAAGGAGAAGGAACTGTAGTAGATGATAGTACAACTTCTGCTGTAGTTGTACAGGATAGAAAAGAGCATGCAAGTGGTAATCTTTTTTTTTTTTGGGGGGGGGGGAGAAGAGGAGAGAGCCCAGAGAGAATATAGGAGTCCAGAGAAAGCGCTGGACAAAGAGGCAAAGACAGAACAAAGGGATGATGGGGAGAAGTCACAAGAAACAGCAGAGGAAAGGAGAAGGGCTGCAGCATCCTGCCTGTGATGTTTATGAGTAGGGTCTCAGGAGAAGAGTTTTCCCTTAAGAGAAAAGAAATCATGCCTTGAACACTGGTGGAGAAAGGTCTCTCAACTACAGCCCCAGAGGCTGCTCAGAATAGTAAGAGACTGTCTGGACAGAAGAGGGAAATACATGAAAAAACAAAAATAGTATCTTTTTCAGAATCCTTCCTAAAAGAGATACTTTCACTTTTATAGATATATTTGTTGCAGTTTGGGGTTTTGGGCAAGGAACAAGACAAAGTTAGCTTTGGCAGACCCTAGACCTCAGTTTCTCAGATAGAAAGTTGGGCAAAGTTCCCTTTGATAACAGCAGCCCTGACTAGTATCTAGCACCCATTCCCTGCATGACAGAGATGCTGGCTGCCTTCACACCTTACAAGGGGGGCTGCAGTCTTGCTTTCTAGGGAAAAGGGCCTTAATTTGTTACCATGAAGAATATGATAACAGTAGCATCCTGAAGTGTTTATCTTTTTTTGTCTTTGGAAGAGATTTTGCACTGTTTAAAAATAAAAATTAATATTTTCAGCAGAAGCAAAAGTGGGGTAATGTTACTGTTCCTACCATTTCCATTATCTAAGATGTTTTTCAGAAAAGCAGTTAGAGTAGAAGGCAGAGAGTGGGAGTACTGAATGGGAAGGTGAGGGGGTCGGGCAGATCTTCACAGAGTGGTTGGAGCTCCCTCAAGTCTCTGACTTACATTTTGTGAGTCAGAAAATTCAGGGTTGATAGTGGTAATTACATATGCTGGGTACAGCAGAGATCTGAGATAATAAGATAATGGTCTTAGAAGAAGCAAAAGGCAGTAGCTGAGAGCAATGAAGGAAGTAAGAAGAAAGGAAAAACATGAAGTGGGAGTAGGTCAAGGCATATGTTTTAGCAATGGTACTGGAATTTCAGGTCTTGAAACCTCTTCAGCAGGTGATACTTCCTCTCTGGGGCTCTGTAGCTATTATTATGGAAAAGGGACATTAAAATGTAGAGAGACAGTCTGTCGCTTAGTCCCTGAGAAGTTTGCAGACAGACACCTGTGGGAAACTTCCTCGAGAAAAGTGTTTTTCCCTGGAGGTATAAATGGTGGATTCAGGGTTGTTCCTAAGCAAAGGTAGCTAGGAAGGTCCAGGTCAAGATGATCTCTTCATTTGTGAGCTGTAAGAGGTCCCACTGTGTTTTGGGACACCTGAAGAGATTGCTGTTCATAAGTGTCAAGGGATGATTTTTCAGGTTAACCCTGTTACAGACTGAATGATTTGATAATGCCTTGTCCACACTAGACTTCTCTTAAAGTCTAGGGATGTCTCTGTACTTTATTAATTTACTTGGTAATACTTTTGTTACCCAGCTTTGGTCTGGTGGCTTCATTTTGTGCCCTTTTTTAAAATTCAATTAAATTTATTTTAGATTTTAATTTGTTTTATACTTTTAATTTTGACACAGTGTAAGGTGACCACTGCATTTTAATAACTGAAATTACCACAGCATTTTGGAAGTAAACAGTTAATCACTAGTTAGGCTGAATCCAATTCCCTTTAAAAGCCTAGTTACCCAATGACAGATTGCATCTGGGGTTACAGAATATCAGCAGTAGCCTGAAACTATTCTACACTGTACTATTCAGTGAGTAGATAGATTTGTTAGATTTCAATATTAATAGTGGCTCAGGCATCATTATTATATAAGAATTATTTTTTTTTTCCGGTTCTATGCATTTTGGAAGTACCTGTGTTATCATCACAGAATCACAAAATGTTAGGGGTTGGAAGGGACCTTGAAAGATCATCTAGTCCAACCCCCCTGCCAGAGCAGGATCACCTAGATTAGGTCAGACAGGAACACATCCAGGGGGGTTTTGAATGTCTCCAGAGAAGAGGACTCCACAACCTCCCTGGGCAGCCTGTTCCAGTGCTCAGTCACCATCACCGTGAAAAAGTTTCTCCTACGTTCCAGCTTGCACCCATTGCACCTTGTCCTACCATTGGACATCACTGAGAAGTGCAAATCATCATGATTTAGTACCTATCGTTTCCTTTGACTACTATTTTCAATAGAAAATATCTGAAAAGTGGACACAATTAGATTAAGAATAATGTAAACAACAAGAAGGATTTACAGAGAAGAAAAATAAAAGACAAGCTGACGGCTAGTTCACCCCTTATTAAATAAAAAAAGTAACATTTATGATAAGGTTTCTGAATTCCTTAAGCATCCTGTATAGCCTATGGCCTTTGTTTCAACCCTAGAGCTATGCAGCCCCTCCATTTGAAGGGTACAGTAACTGTTCAGAGGAAGGCAGATTTTTGCATTTGCAGATACTTATGTGTTCAGTAAAATAGTTTCCAGCAACTGGTGACTAAAACCAGTTCTCCAGATCATTTCTACCTCAGAAGGAGCTGCAGAGCTTAGAAACACACCAATTTCTGAATCCCCTTCTAAAACTCGTTCTGATGTCAGAGACATTTTTTCTTTATCTCAACTCCTGGTCAGCACCTCAGCCATCTTCTGTAGCTATTGGACATCCGTCATTAGTGCACACTATCAGGACGTCCTAGTGCAAAACATTAAAAATCATCTTGGTGAATGCTTGTATCACTCCAGAACACATTACGATTTTGAAGACTGGACCTATTAAAAAATAAGAATGCTGCTTCACTGTATGCACGAGAGTCATATTTGTATGTGGAGAATCAAGTTCTGCAATAAAGCTGTTTCCTGATACGCATCTCTTCATAGCATATGTGACATGAGTATGTTTGAACAGGATATTTTGAAGTAGAAGAAATGTTTCATTTTACTTCTCTGGATTTTGAAAGAAACAGGAGATACAAAAAGAAATTAATAAATCCATCACTCTTGGGTAATAATTAGGAGTATGAAAAACAGTCACACAGAGAAGAATATATGTAGAGTCAGAGACCACAGTGACCTCCCACACTGCAAAGTTCTTCAGAATCACTGAAATTATTAACACAGTAAAATCTCTCCCAAACAGCTGTCTCAGTGTCACTTGTTTCCACATTCCGGCTTCTGTCACTGCAGCCCACACTCTCTCTGTTGCTAAGTGCTTTAGGCTTCTGCAATATGTTTCAGTAGCTCCCTGTTTCTTTCAGATCTCCAAATGTGCTACCATCTGAGAGCAGAATGTCTAGGTTTATCTGACATGGGAAGAAAAAAGATTAAACTGTACAAATTACAGCTTCCTAAAGAACACAAGAATTTTCCATATGAAAAAAATGTCTTTGTAATCTTGCATGCCCTTTCATAACATTTTTTTAGAACATGTTTTCAGTTCACAGTAGGATATGTGAGGGATGGGGGCACATTATGGCTCCTGGGAGCAGCTATAACTAAATCTTGACTGTAAGTGACAATAGCAGCCCAGAGTCCTTGCAGAAACTTAGATCAGTGCTGTCACTGAGCTATGCAAATAAAAAAGCTCATACATAAATGGAAATCACAGGAAAAGTGAAAAAAAAAAAAAAAGACAGACAATGCAACAGATAAGAATGTATATCATTTTGTCATTATATTAGTAAGTTACTGTTACATTTATTCATCATTCTGGCTTAAACGCTGTTTGGTTTCTTGTACCCTTGTAGCAGGCACATAATAGCTTTCATTTAGGAAAGTATGATGTTGTCACAGTTATAAACCCAGCTATTCCTGGGGGTTTTTTAATTATTCTTGAGTAGGTATTTTACTGAGTGTCATTTTCAGCCCATGTGCCTTTACCCATCCAGGGGTACAATTCCACATCTCTCCCTGTATGGCTCTGGTACCAGCATACCTACTACTGTGATTTCTGGCAGGTTTTGCTGTATCTTTTCCATTCAAGTTAAGATGAGCAACATTAATAGTGATTAAAGAGGTGCCTTAAAACCTAACTTATATAATTAAACTGGGTGCACATACCCCCTTTCAGATACAAGAAACTTTCTAGGTATGTATTTATGTTAGATTTCCCATATCACAAAGGCAGCTCAAGGCAGTATTTTCACTGGAAAGTAATTCAGCACATTAGGAGTGGATTGGTAGAACAAAACAGTTGATACTGAGGCACCTCATTTTTCCATGATATGCATTTTCGGGGTTTATTCTGGATTATATTTAGCCTGGTCCCCAGAGCCAAACACCTCCGCTACACATGTGTTTCAAAGCTTTCTGAGAAGAAGCGTTAGGTATGTGCTAGAGGACCTTGTGACAATGCAGCTCACACGCTATTTTGGAACCTACTGTCCCCATTAGCACTAGGGTGCATGTGGAGCAGATTTGAAGCAAAGCTTCTGTTTCTGTTTCCTCCTTAAGGAATTTAGTTTGTATGCACCAAAACTATTCTGAGAACTGAAACACCACATGGTAAACGGAGACAATGACAGGATTTTCCTCCAAACTGCACCATTGCTTTGAAACAAATTGCTAATGTAGACACAGGCTTTGACAGCTGCTGAGGGCAGCAATCTGCCAGATCTGCTAGGGTCTAGGAGAGGAGATCAGCTGCTTTAGGCGGAATCTCTTCCCTCCATGTAACCACCTCCCAATATTGCTGCAGGCCTTCCTGCTCTCCTATCAGTGCTCTGTATTCTTCCTTTTCCCACATCTATTCTCACCAGCAGGAAAAAGGTCCCTGGCCTTCCCTGTTACCATCCGTGTGGAAGGTAAAGGAAGTGAACTGTGTCTGATGAAAGATGATGCAGGATGTCGAGTGAGTACTGAAAACTGCATGAGACCTGAGCATGGAGATGCCATAGCCAAAGAGAACTGAGGTAAGAGTGTCTCTAGGGTGGGATGGACATACATAGGTTGTGAGAGAGGGGTGTAAAAACCCTACAGATCCTAAAACTCTTCTGGTTTTTTTTCACATCTCAGCCTCCTCTTCCTTCACCCTCACTCAGCCTCCAAAAACATTACTGGCAGTTCATAGTGCTCTAACATTCCCCCGGAACAAAGACAAGACCCCTCCCAGTGTCCCCATTTCTTATTCTGAAATAGCTCGCCTGCTTGTGCTGCAAATTTTGATTAACACAAATACAGAATTTTAAAAACCATGTTTCAGCAGATGCTGTCTCTCTGCCTCCTTCTTCCCACACAGAGGGACAGAAAGTTTCATTTTAAATGTCTGGTTTCTCCTGGTTCCTAGGCCTCTTCTTTGCCTCCAGACACGTTCTTTTAATAACTGCATGCTGAGACAAGAGATATTTTCACTCTGTCTTCATTCCCTCAGTGAGTCTAGGCCTGAAACCAACACTGATAAATTCCTTAGTCAAAACCTGGGATAGTAGGTTCTGTTGCTTGACACCTTAAAAGCCTCTGCAGAGGGCCAGCATTAGGACATGTTCTACTCTACAGTAGCATTAAATGGCCTGGGTTATTTTGAATCCGAGAATACCAGCCAAGGCAGATATTACTCCTGCTGGGATGCAGCAATTAATAACTAAAAAGGGGTCTAAGAATCATCTGAAAAGCATGCCTTGTCCTTTTCTAACTGGACAAAACATTAGCACGGCCCTCACCCAATCTGCGGCTGAGGCCCAGGCCAAGCATGTCAGGTACACGCAGCCCCTGCACCCCTCTTTACTTCCTGCTTCTTTTCCTCTGAAGCACTAGTTAAACTAAGCAGTTTTTGCAGTGCAGTTATATGCTTAACTCGCTAATGATCAGCTCAATGTAAATATCGACACAGTGCTGCAGAGAAACTCAGATGTCATCGTAATAGTTCCCTCGGATCATTTCAGAAAGAGTGCTGTGCACTGAAGGAACAGAGAGAACGAAGTTAGGTGCCAGAGGACAAGCAGGTGCCCTGCAGCAACCACAGGAGACCAAAACAGAGAGAGGCAATACAGTAAAAGAACCAGTAAAGCTAAAGTCATCTGGAGTTGTCCAGCTGGACTCTGACTCTGGAAAATGAGTGCCTAACGGAGCAACTACAGATCCTCACGAGGTGACACCAGTGATCAGATTTTCAAGATTTTTCTATGTAGAAAGAATAGGAAAAAAGTCAGGCAGTCGTCACAACAGTTTTGGATTCAGTTGACAATGGCCAAAAGCAAAAAGTATTTGCGTAGTTCATTGGCTAGTATCCAATTAAAATAAAGCTAAAAAATAAAACCTTAGATGTAATGGACAGCAGTTTCACATCTTTGCTGACATGTTCCTAACAAAGGCCAAGGAATAATGCAGGTAGAAGTGACCTGTATCTCATGCATAATAAGATAAATCTTAGAAGCACCGAGACACATTGTGTTGCAGTGCTGTGCCCACTACAGTTGCAGAAGGACAACTCTCATATTCCCTTTAACAACTACAAATGTCTCTTTCAGGGTAGTATACACAGATGCAGTGTATTCCCTGAACTCTATTCTTGGTATGTTACTAAGATACAACTGTTTCTATGGAGAAGTTATTGGTGGGCAAAATAAAATGTTTTGGTGAATTATAAAAAAGATGAATTAATTTTTAAAATAAAATATTGTATGAGAATGCTAATGATATGAAACCACACTAATATCAGATTTCAAGTACGTACTTTCCTCTTTTTTTATTATTTTTAATTTCTGATAGGTATTTATGCTAAAATCTGTATGGTCTACAAACTGATATAAATTAATATCTTTCCTGCAACATACTTAACTAACTGTAACGGTCACCTATATAGTGGCTACGAAAGCTCCAACTGAACATTTGTTTATTTTTAAAAGCTAAGTATAATTGTACAGCAGTTTACTGTGGATTATAAATATCTACATGACCATGAACATGCCATGTTGTGAAGTGAACAAAAGACCCTTGAAATAAGAATGGCAAAGGCAAAGAAGGAAAGAACAAATAAGTACATTAAATAAAGCTCAGCATTTAATTTTAACATGCTTCTGTGGTAACAGCTAGACTCTACATATGACGAGTAATAGATATGTGGGGGTTTGTGGCATTCCTACTTCATTCTTGTTTATAGCTCTAATTATTTCAGACTGAGCTGAAACAGACCTTGAAAAATGCTGTGCTTGACTTAGAGAACAGTTTAGTTGATCAGTCAATGATTTGGCAAAGTAACAAGAAGCTACACAAAAAGAAATCCATGAGGAATACCACAATTAAACCAATTGGAATTTATGAGTGACCTCTTCCTTATTTAATCTTTAAATCTGTAGAAATTATTAATCTAATTTGAAGATGCACCTTGGTATTTTCAGTGTAAGAAATATTCCATGTGTTACATACTAGTTTAATCAATTGCCTCTTTTTATTTTTAGTTCTTTGTAAGAAAGCCAGCCCAGGATAAAAATTTAATCTTAAGTATGTATGCAGAAATGTAGCTTCTCACTGGTACCTAAGAGGAAGCTTTTCTTTCCATGAGCAGGTAGAAGCTGCCATCTATACCCTTACATTTTTATGCCACCCTTTTTTCTCTCTCGTTTGGTTGCAGTCTTCCAAATGTGGCACCAACATACGAATAAACACATGGCTGCCTAAAGCAGGAGGATTCATAGGACAGCAAAAATTACTTAAGAGAAGCCTGACTGATCTGGCTGTACCGACTTATAGAAATTACAGACCACACCACTTTGTCCCTTCCATGTGCCAGAGGGTACTGTCCTCGTAGTAGGTGTGGCAGAAGAAACTGTAAGCATCTGATTCACCTGCCTCAATGTTCTCACTAGTGGTTAAAGCTAATTGCCACACTATACAGGGAAACAGGTACGGTTCTTGTCTCCTCTCCCTCAGGGTGTGACAACTTTCAGCAGAAGGGTAGGGCAACTAGCTGGGGCGGTAATGCATTAAAAGGTAACATCTTAATTCTACCTATCTACCATGCATAGTTAGTGCTGCTAAGATTGCGAGACAGTAAAAGCCTCTGTTCTAGACTGCCACATAAAGCCCTACATCTATTTACCTCCTAATGTCCTGCACTCTTTTTTGCTATCTTCTCTCTTGCATTCTCTTCCATGCAACCCAGGCCTCCTTCTGTCCCTCTTACTTTAGTGCTTGTTGTGAATAGACTATGTCCCACTGACAGACCAAAACCCACCATTATAAATTTGAAAGCAGCTCAGACAGACAGCTGCCAGTGCACAAAAAAATCCAAAATATAGTTGATCTGAGCATGCACAGGGATTTCTAGATTATATAATGAATTCTCTGCTTATCAACAGTACCTCATACACCCTTGACTTGTGGCACACAAAACAATGTGTGCAGTACTCAGTCCTCCCTACAGTAGCCTATGTATTCCCCAACTCAATTCATTTTGTCCCCAGATTTCCTGTACTTCATTTTATCTCCAACATCCACTAGGTATACTGGTTCCATTTTCATCTGCCCTTTTTCATACTCTTCATATTCTCAGAACACTGGATTTCAGCTCGTCCCATCTTTTATTCCCATGTCTCTCCACACCTTCCTGTCCGGCTCCCCCTCCCTTGTGTAACTCCCCCCAGCCTCGCCAAGGAGGGCAGTGGATGGCTGCCTCCCACCACTGATTGCCCCTCCGCCTCATCAATCAATTCTCATTTGAGAATGACCTGTTTTCGTCTTTGCTGGAACAGATACCATCTTTGCTAGAAAAAAACTTCATTTTTATGTAACAGGATTACAGGAAAGTAACCAGCTGTCATGACTGAAGCAATTTCACTTAAGTCGTAAAGCTCTCTGGAGAGAGCAACTATTACAATAAGGAAAAAATCAGAAGCTTGACACCTATAATCTTGTAACTGCAGGAATCTCTCTGTATTTTGTGCTTTATTTTCAAATCCACTAAGTACTTTGAATTGGCAACAGTACAAATGTTCTGAGACTCACTGATGGCATTTCTAATCAATTCAGTGAATAATGACTGCAAATTTCTATGAAGCAATTTACTTGCAATGAGAAAGAGATGCTTGTCATTCTGACCGAGACACTGAACCTGGATGAAAGAAACAGCGGAAAAGAACAGGAGCCTCTTCCCTGCCATTTCAGATTTCTGTTTCATAAAGGGAGACGCGTATCCCTGAATGGTACTTGAAAAGGAGAAGCAGCAGAGGTGTGCACACACAAGTGACAAGCCTTCATTACCTGCAGATTTTCATTGTTTCACTCAAAATCTTTTCAGCGGTTTTAGTGTCCAACACTAAATGTAAACAAAATAATTTTTAAAAATCTTTCTTTCACTAGGCTAGAGTTTCACAGTGACTTATCTTCTACTGCAGAAACCTCATTTTTAGACAATCTACAGAAAATGGCAATCTACAGAAAATACCTCACCATTTCCTATCTGAGTATGATAATTGTACTGGGTCGGGACAGGCCTAGTATCTTTGGTTTTGAAAAGCAGGATGTCCTGCCTTTCAGAGCAGTAGCAGAGAAATAAAGGAGTGTCTGGCCATTTTTTTTTTATTTTTTTTTTGCAAACCAGGGCAGAAATGTACAGAAAGGGTCTCTTTCTGTGCTATTAACTGCCTTCTAAAAGGATTAACCTGACTTTTGCTGAAGTCAGTGGAAAGACTTCATTTATATTAGTTGGAGGAATCTCCAACTAGAGAAATCAAGAAAAATCAAGCAATGAAACCAGATTTTCCACAAAAATAATGCCCCATATCCCAAAAATATGCACAACTAGTAGACACTCGGTATGTCAAAGTCCCAGAAATGCCAGATATAAATAAAATAATCAACTTGGATATTGTAAAGACATAAATACTTATCTACATGAATAATAAATATGATTTTCAAAATTTACTGATACAGTGTGTAAGGAAATGAGAAATAATGAGTAGCATGTTGGTAGGATGTTGTGAAATTATAGATGGGAAATGTCCAGCAACATAAAGGAACAGGAAGAAGAAAACAGTGACAATGGTAGATCATATGTATATATCATGTCATATATAATAAATATTTATATGCTATAAACCAACAACTTAAAGACATAAGGGATGAGCACAGGATGACACAGACCCTCCAGTAATGGTAATTTCTCCAGCAGTTGATCAGTCTCCAAACACCACTATAGCTACACAAATGCAAATCTCAAGTGTAGATAATGAACGCCTCACTATTTGCACTTTGGGAACTCTTTCCCGCTTGCCAAACAAGTAAGGTTTACGAGAACAAAGAGTAGCTTTCCCTGTTTCTATTGGAAATATACAGTGCAACTAAGTCAGTGACCAGTTATCAGTTACTCAAATCATGTTACAGCTGTCTACAGTTCTTGTTAGCAGCAGTATATCACTTTTTGTCACTTTTTTTTCTTGCAAGGGTGACCACCTTCTTGTTGCTTCTTCCTGCTTCCATTCATTCAAAGAGGAAGGGGTTTGGTCTTCCAGTGACAAATAGGGATTTTTAAATTTTTTTTTTTAGCCTAGAGTTCTGCAACTACTACTTTGTACTAAATTCAAGTACCGAAAAATACTTTACATGAATACCAGGTTCGTATAAGAAAGCAAGAAACTATCTTAATTTGATTATTTTAAATGGATTGGAGTTTTGCATAGGTGGAAGATGATCATTACAGAAAGGAGTGCTACACAGACTAATATATAAATAGCTCATGCTGTGAGCAGAACAATAGCTCTGTTTCTTCTCTCAGAGCACAGTTACAATTAGTTAGAGGTTATTGCATTCTTCAGAAATTTTTGGCATCCAGTAGAAAAAAGCAATTGTATTTCAAAACAAAACATTGTATTTGAAAATCACTTCCCCTTTTAATTACCTGCCAAGACTTTCAGTTTTTGCCCTGCAAATGAACACATCCTTTGTAGTAGAGCACAATGCTTTCCCACACCGCTGGCTTGTTGTGAGGTCGCTGACTCCCGCTGCTGCGACACAGAATCCTGAACTTGGCTCTTGGCAGGACAATAACTGCTTTCCACATACATTGTGTTAAAAATACATATGTTTCTGTAAGGTTTCCATCTACCATTATGTGAACTTCACTGATTTAATTCCTATACTTTTACTGTCACAAAATAACTACGTCCTTCTGTTCAATAAATGCAGAGGCAAAGCCAGTGTATTCATATGCAGAGCAGGAAATCTTGGTCCCCTGACAGCACTGTATTCCTACAGCTGGATTTATATTCTAATGGCTGATGTAGATTTCATCAGACTGTCCAGTGGCAATAATTCATTCCACGGAACCTGCGTGTACTCCGTTCTCACTGGTTAGAGAGCAGACCTATTGCACTCACCAGCCAATCCATCTTAAAACTAGTTTAAAATATTAATAATCATGGTTAGCTAAATGGAAATATGATTGATTGCTACATATTCCACTAAATAATAAAACAAATCAATAGCTATAGTTATAAAACCAGACTCATGAGATAAATTAATCAAAATCAGTGCCTACGTTTCAAATTTATGTCTGTCACTCTTGCTTCTGTCTTTTGCCCAGATGTGAAAATGTTTCTCTGAGGGCACCAGGTAGTGGCAGATAGAAAGGCAAAAAAGTATGAAGCGTTACACTGTTTTGGACCCTTTCCTCTTATCAACACATTATTCTCCCCATTACAAGCGGAAAACCTCCCATTGCACTGCAATCAGTGTTGACCCTTTATTTCTTGGGTGACTCATCCTAATTGCTCATTTTTCAGTTTCTTCTTTTGTTTGTCATAATTACTTGTATCAATGGCAGACATTAATATGTATAAAGTAAACCAAGTATATTTTATTGATATTTTTAATAATTGAAAACAAAACCACATTTCCAACCCACCTTATCTTTGTACCTCATTTCTGGAACATAATTTACTTGGATGTGCTGCAATAAATGCACACTCACTGCTGCACTGTCTCAAGAACTAGATTTACAAATCATGTATATAGCAGCAAACTTGCACACAATCATTTACAATGATATTACTTACCCAAAATAGCTTTCCAATTGAGTAAGATAAAACAAAACACACATCATCTTGCTAGCATTCAAAGATCAGAACTGGTAGGTCTAGCAAGAACTGGTAGTTCCTGAGCTTTAAAGGAGATCCATAAGGGATATCTTTGCATTACCAGGAAGTTCAAAGCTTGCATGTCTTTTCTCTGTTATTATAAATCCCACAAGTTTTGCAAAGGTAAGGTAGTGATTCTATGTCTTGAAAACATCCAAAAAAGACTTCGGTAATAATGTTTTGTCTCTATAAACAGCAAGGTTGTTTCTGACTCCTATTTACTGCTTTTTATCCTAAACCAATTTCACCAAAAGTCTGTATCAGCATGAGCAAAGTGAATTTCTGTGCATGTAAGAAGTGGTTTTACACTTGCACTCCTTTTCTAGGCAAGAACAAATGACTTCTTGCCACAGTTTACAGTCAGGGCCTCCCGCTAGACCTACAACAGAGGCTCTCTGTTAATCTCCCTCACTCCCCAAAGGGGAAGAGAAAGGGAATAAGGGAGAGAGACTTAGCGATTAGGAAAGGAAACTAGAATAGCTTTAATGAAAATAAAAATGGAATAGATATACAAGTATACACAAAACCAGTACCAAACCCAACCACCCCGATGGCAATTACATCACCGTCACCACTGATGCTGTGGAGCAGGCACTGGGAAAGTCCCGGACTATACCCAGAGGCAGGTGGGAACTGGGTTCTAGAACTGGATTCAGGAACACACAGATCAGGATCACAGGCAGCATGGACAGAGTCTTCCTCAGATGCCAGCCACTGAAGAAGCAAGAAAGAAGCTGGAAGAGGCGAGCTGAGTGGGACTTGACCCTCATGATCCTTCAGCTTTATACTGAATATGACGTCTATGGGATGGAATCCCTGTTGGTCAGTTTAGGGTCACCTGTCCTGTCCACTCCTCCCCACAGGTGCAGCCTTTTATTTTCTGCACCCCTCAACGTGGTACTCAAGATCTATCAGTGGCCTTGGTCTGCACACCAATCCTTGGTAGTAACTCTAAACATGGGGTGTTATCACTGCTAGAAGCAGACACT
>WUAM01000395.1:31649418-31721336 GCA_024336885.1 Actenoides hombroni
AATCCTTGGTAGTAACTCTAAACATGGGGTGTTATCACTGCTAGAAGCAGACACTGTCTGTGAGAACAGGCTGCTAATTTCAGACAGTGCAGTTAGTTAGAAGAACTGAGCTGAAAAGTAAAATCATTGAATAGAATTAGTTCTGTTCTTACTCAAATCAGGACACTTCTATTTACCAGGAAACATATTGGTCTGTGTTCTGGTTTTCTTGTGCCGCTGGAAGGGTGCAACGGAGCTGGAAGAGGAATTTTCAGCTGGTGCTGCACCTGTGAAGGCAGCTCCCACTTGGCCCTACTGTGGAGAAGGGCTGGCTAGAGTAAACTGCTCATGGAATTCCTCAAGATCATGAGCTTGCTGCTGCAAGTACCTATGACCTGGTACTTGAAGTTCAAACCCATGTCGCTAGAATCATATAAAATTTGGCCTTCCTGTTGTATTTTGTTCTTTGTGTGGTGGTAAGAATGAAAACAAGAAGATAGTGCAGAATAACTGGCTTACAGGACTAGATTTAGCTTTTAGGTGTTCTTCAGTAATGCACAAAGCCTAAGATCTTTAGAGGTGGAAAGGACTGAGAGGTGAGGGAACCCAGTATGGATCACTTTGAGGAGAAAACGGATTCTCAGCACAGGAAGCGCTGTTGGTGCTGGCAGAGCTATCACAAGTAACACCAAGAGGCATGGTACAGGGACAAAGAGAATACCACAAGAATAAATATAGAAAGGATGAGTTAGAAATCGATCTAAAAAGCCACATGGCTTCACTTAAGTTCAGTTACTGACTCGGCATCTGGGGGCAAGGGGAGCAGGAAGGGATGCCTACTACCTCAGAGATGAGCTAAATCCCCCCGTAAACCCAAGAGGAAACAATGCCAGGAGCCGGAAAACATGAAGCGAGCAAACATCCCTTCCCACACTGCCCTGCCCGAAACCGTCCCCGGAGACCCCCGGCCAACGCGCAGGGCCTCGGGGCGGCCTCCTGGGCCTCGGGAGCCTCTGCCGGGGAGAGCCGCTCCCTCCCGCGGGAGGAGGCAGCTGTGTAGGGCCGCGGAGGAGAGAGGCGGAACAGCAGCAGCGCCCCCTTCGGCTCGGCTCGGCTCGGCTCAGCGGGCTCTCCTCCCGCGGCGAGGGCGGCCCAGGGAAGGGCTACGGCGGGAGGCCCCACGCCGCCGCCGCCGCCCGGGGCATTCCCCGCGGCGCAGGCGTCGCGCTCCGCCCTTAGCCCCTGCCTCGCTGGGCCGCCCCGCTCCTCACGCAGAGACCGGCTCAGCGGTGACCGCTAGGTGTCACCAGCGGCTGGGCCTGCGCCGCGGCCCCTCCTGCGCTCCGGCTGCTGGCGGGGCTGTCTCAGTCCGAGCCGCCGCGGTGCGAGCGGGCGGAGGCGTCAGCCTGCAGCGGAGGCGCGCAGCCCGGCTCAACTCGCCCCTTCCTTCCCTTCCCAGCGCACCGTCGCGGTCCGGCCCGGCTGACACGAGGCCTCCCGGGCCGCTCTCGGCACTGCCAGCGGCCGGGCGGGCGGCTCCCGAGCACGGCCTGCGGCCGCTCTCGGGCGGCGGTGGAAATCCGCGGCGAGGAGAAGGCAGTGGCGGCGGCGGCGGGGGGAGCAGCCATGTTGGAGCGGGGAATAAAGTGACTTTCCTCGGGAAGGGAGCGCGGCCAGCAGCCCGGCGGCGGCGGCGGCTCTGGGGGCAGCAAGGGACGGGAGGGGGGGCTCGGCTCCTGGCGGCCGGATACCGTTCCTGGGCGGAGGAGGAGGGGAAGCAGAAGGGGGAGAGGAACCGCCCACGGACCCACGGAGCTCCGGCGCTGCTGGTGAGTTGTGGCCGCTCATTGTCTCCCGGTCCCGGAGTGCGGGTCCGGCTTGTAGGGTTGGGCCTTGCCTGCGAAGGCTGCGGGGGGCCCTCGGCCTGCGTGTGCGTGGGACGTCGCGGGGGAGCGGAGGTGAAAACGCGGTGCCGGAGGAAGGGGAAAGGTGATGGGAGCTGGGGCGGGAGGGGCGCCCTGAGAGAGGGCCGAGGGGCTGCTCGAGGAGGTCTCGGGGCCGGGGCCAGTATGGCAGCTCTGCGTCCCGGGCAGGGCCGGGCCGGGCCGAGGAGGGCTGTGGGGGATTTCCGCTGCTCAGCGGCGGCTGGGAGCGGCTCCGCGGGGGCTGTTGCTGCGGCCGGAGGCAGCTCCGCGGGGCTGAGTCCCGTCTGCGGGAGAGCCGAAGCAAGCTGGGCCTGAAGGGTGAGCCGAGGCTTGCAGCCGGTGAGCACCGCGGCATTTTTTTTTTTGGCGATCCTGCGTTCGTAACAGTCCTTTCCCTACCGCCTCCTCCCCTTCAAACGAGACTTCTTTCTTCTGACAGCTCTTCTCTTCGCGGCCTCCGCACGTATGACACATTCGCTCCTATTGTAGGTCCCCCCCTACACGCGCACCCAAAATATGTAGGGTTCTGTGCGTGGCGTATTGAGTTTTGTGCCCTGAGCTTTGAGTTTGTGGATGACAGGATACGCGAACATTTGCTGACCCTGAACTTCTGTGAACTCCTCGCTCCCCTTCCTCTCTCGGATGTGTAACGGCTTGAGTCCACTGAGGGCAAAATGGCTCTTCTGTTACAAGGAAGGGAGGAAATTAGGTGGCGTTAGGTATATTTGCTATTTCATGGAAACTTCCTAAGCCCACCAGTTCCAGTACCGTGTTCATAGCAGTGGATTAGCGGCTGCGTTAGAAGAATGCTGACCTTGATCCCTTTTGTCTCTCCTGCAACAATTTCGGTAGCTGGCTAGAGTTGTTTTAAACTCATTGCCGTCTTTGGTGCTTTGCTAATGGTGGTTAACAGTGTGAGGGGAAACTCGCACATCATAATGCAAACTAAGTAATTTTAAAAGCTTTTGTTTCCGTGTTCTGGGTTGGGTTTGGGTTTTTTTGTTTTGTTTTGTTCTCTTACTTTGTGAATAATTTATTTGTGGTTGGTTGTTTTTTTCTTTTTGTAAGTCAAGAGAAGACTGATATCAACTTTCTTGTAGGTATTATGGCATAGATAGGAGGAGAGGAAGCCTGGTTTGACATTCTTCCACCCATACTCTGCACCCCCCACCCGGCTCCTTTTTTAATTGTATTAATTGGACTGGAAGGCTAGATGACCAAAGGTTAAATATTCGGAAGATGCGGGTCAGAAGAAAACATTTATGAAATTACATTTAGTACCAAGTTTGAGTTTGTTTTTATGGGAATTGGGTAGAAGTGAAGTAAGTGACCTAGTATTTTATGTGTTTATAATGTTAAATAAATTGTCTTACTGCTTTGTTGGAGGCATTCTGTATCTGCAGTTCGTGTTATTTATATCTGCACTTCAGTAAGTGATGTGAGAGGCTTGTTTTGAATAATTAACACAGAGGTAACAGATACGAAATCATATGTTTGAAATGCATAGTGAAAAATTTCCCTAAAAATTATCTATACTTGAAAAGGACAAACTGAACTTACTTCTCCAATATTCAGAAGCCATTATAATGTTAACTTGGCATTCAAAGGGTCACTTAAATTTGAAAGATGAAAGCATCTTTTTCTTTTTTTTGATGGTGTTATTTAAATACTGCTTTGACCATAATGAGTCTGGGTTTCCAGCATTTTTAGGAAGGATAATCCAGTGAAGTTCATACTTTGCATTTGCATATTGTGTGGTGTGGCAGAGTGTTTACCCAGGATGGAGCTCTACACAAATCAGTAGGTGGAGTCTGCCTACATCCATACTGAAGAGTTTGCAAATTAGAGCCTGTGTTGTCTGAAGCAAATTATAGTTTGAAAGTGGAGAGTCATTTATTTTAAACTTGGCTAAGGATGTAGTGCGTTAATTGATATTTTTAATACGTAAAATTCAACGCGTAGTGAGATACTCACTTTATAATTCCAAATATAATTAGATTGAGAATAACTGAAAACTAGAACAGGGCTGTGCTTTTCCCCCGGATGGTTGTGGCTTCAATTTCTGCCTAACACTGCAGTGTGAAAATACGATGTAGCTTATGACACGGATTTTAAGCTGTTCTGTATGGCTGTGTTATTGTTGCAATATGGAGCTTTTGCAGCTTTTGCAGAGTTTTTTGAATGGCTTGGTAACATACAAAGTCATCTAATTTCTTAAATGACTGCCTGCTGCTATTGAAAAAAAAGATTAAAAAAGTGTGTTTCCGTAGTCTTAGTAACTTCTGGTTCAGTACAGTATATTTGAATAATTGCACCTAAGAAGTGCAATCAGGAAAGGCTTTGTTGGGGGCCAATTCAATGAACAGTCTGCATGAAAACCTTTCTGGGAATTTGCTTTTTGCCCTCTTTTCACATTTAATGGAAGCTCTTTATATTTCATGTACTGATCCAGTTTTTGTTGGCCAAGAAAGCTAAACAGCTATGTTTTAAAAAGGTGTATATACTGTGTCCTTATTGAATGTGTAATCTTGTGTGATGTGAAAATGGACAAGAACACATCTAAAAATCAAGCTCAATAATCATTTTCTAGTGTAAACTCACTAAATGTTGTTTATGATTCGTAACTTACAGGTATCTTAAGTTCTTAGCTGCGTGTTTTTTAATGATAGCTTTTTTTAAAATGTTTATAGCAGGCTCTGAATCTGTGTCTGCTGAGGCAGCTGGACACTGCTGTAGTCAGTGGCACTTCAGAATTTGATATGAAGCACTGCTCCACAACTTGAGCATCTAAAAATGCTTTTAAAATGCCAAATGTTCACTGAACAGTTACGCTTCACATATAAAGAACAAACTAAACTAGTGTACTGCATTGTCTTTTTTGCAATGCACATAATTATAGCAATGACTTTTTCTTTTGAAGCATAAGAAATGGAAATTATTTTATGCCTGTTCGCATGCTGATGTAAAGACTGTCTTGTCTGGATGTTAGAGGTAAAAGCATTTTACATTTAAATGTTTCGATCGCAGAACAATAATTGTCATTTAGTTTTGAAAAACCTTTAAACATTCCAAGGCTAAGAGGCTTTTTAATAAACTCTAGGAAATGTTTTCTGTCCTGCTGTATGTACCTTTTGAGGCCTGGTACTGTTGTTCACCCCATGACGCAGGAAAGAACAGATAAATGCTTTTTCCAGAAATACTAGATACCTAGAAATGTCCACTAATGGTGTGGGATGTTTTCTTTTTCTTGTGTGTTTTGTGAAGAGTTGTGTGTTTTGACAATGTTTCTCTCAAGAATGAGAGTTAATGCTTGTTTAGGCAAAATACTACTTATAATTCTGCATGGAGTACAAATCCATACATGCTCCTCTGAACTAACCTGACGGATTAGCAGTTCTTCCAGAGTTGTTGGTTTCCTGAACTCTCTTTAGTGGTGATGTCAACTCTGGAGTTCAGTAAACTGTCTGATCAGAACACACACAAACACAAGTTTAAACCTCGAGCATTTAACCACTGATGTTGATAGTCACAAGGAATAACAAAACTGGAACTTGAGCTAGTTGGCCAACCTGGAGCACAAGAATTAAAATAAAATAAATTTCTCCTTTAGTTTTGGAATCAATTTTCTATATAATAGAAAATTATAACCTTAATGGATCTATAGATCAAGTAATTGATCTATAAATAAATATCTATAAAACAAAAGCATCAAGCCAGTTTTTAATATGTCAGTCCTTGGGTAATAAGGCTCTTGCCACTTCTTTGGAAATCATTATACCCTATATCTGACTGTATTATAAAATACCATGGGCATACTGATACCGGAAATCATTGTAGCTCTGATGTACTGGAATATTTGGGCTTTTGTGGTCTAGTGCCTCTTTTTAAAGGATTCAAAATTTCTTTCAGTAGGGAACATTGGAGGTGCTATGTATAAGCACGAATGTTAGAGGAAAACGGAATATATGAGTACCATCATAAAAAAATGCAGCAGCAGAAGAAATAAAACATGATTTGACAGTTAATTTTTCTCGTGGTGTGGCGGGATTAGGCAAAATGATTTTAAGGGGAAAATACCAGCTTTATAGCATTTGTGTTTCAGAATTTTGGAACAATTTTCTGTTTACTCATTTCTGCAATACCTTGAGAATGCAATAAGCAGTTTTATCCTAGATTTTGATTGTGACTTTTTTCTCCTGATTTTTTTGTCTTCTCTGGAGTGACTAGTTGTGCAT
The DNA here is from genome assembly GCA_024336885.1 of Actenoides hombroni. Lineage (NCBI taxonomy): Eukaryota > Metazoa > Chordata > Aves > Coraciiformes > Alcedinidae > Actenoides > Actenoides hombroni. The sequence goes on from WUAM01000395.1 coordinate 31,655,558, forward strand.
ATATTATGATGAACAAGGCTGTGCTATTCTACTAGAACAAAGAAATGACACGTCTTTCATTTACACTCCTAGTTACAGTTCTTGCCTGTCTTTGTATTTTAGGTTGGACTTGGTAGGTATCTTTCATACGTGAATGTTACTGTGTACCCTCTAATCATATTTCATTTAATTATAATCAGTACCTTGTAATTGTACTCCTTTCTCTGCAGCTCTTTTCAGGGCCTGGTAGAGTTGATTTTTAACATCTGCAGTTTGTCAGCTTCACTAGGGATACTTGCATGCTTCTTACCTTACTGATATGGAAGTATCTTCATTTGTTTGTAGTTTGTTCAGGTGTGGGCAGGACCTTTTATACGGCAGTCGTCGAAGGTAACATTTAATGACGTTTGCAGTAATGGGTGATAATTGACATTCACTAAAATAAAGATCTCTGGAAAATGCAGATTCCTGAGAATTATCAAAAAATTTTACCGATCAGCAAGGCTGTTGTCCTATTACTGAGAGAAAACTTTGGGTTAAAATGTTACAGGGGCCTGTAAGAGTAAGGAAGCCAGTTGACAAAAATGTAAAGAAGTTAAGTGAATATGATGGATAAGGGAAACCGAAGTCTGTGAGGAGGAAAACTCATGCTGTCGTGGACTATTGAAAATAAGGTAAGGCATGTTTTAGGAGGAAAAAGAACATCAGAGCTATTAGCCTGTTAAAAATCCTAAAGAAAATATTAGCATTTGATGATCTTCAGAAGAAGCTGATGTTCATTAAATACTGCTGTATTCAGAAGTAAACCTCATAAGTCCTATGTGATGCTCCAAGGCAATTCCTAAGAGAATCTGAGGGTGTTAAACATTGCCAATGAAGTTACATGGTAAGAATTGTAAAAGTTGATAGTGCATTTTCTGTTTATGCTGATCGTGTTTTTCAGCCTGTCTCAGAACACTGAGAAACTATGTAATTTTAGCACAACTTCAGGTTTCTTTCAGTGATTTAAAAGTTAATAATATGCATAGTAATGGGTATTGACAAAGCAGGAGTTTTAAGTAAAGGCAATAACTTCTTCAGCATATATTTATAGAAGACTGCTCTGGTGAAATTAACTTCAGGTTCTCCTGATAAGATTAAAAACTATGGTATAATATTGTTGATGTTGCGGACAGGCTTCTCTGAAACCTTTTATGTGGCTGTTGCGTGACATTTTGGTTAAGGAACTAAAGTGATAGGTCAAGTGTCTACATACGAGATGTTTTAAAACCTGTCAGATAATGTGAATCAAGTGGCTAACTATAAATAGTTGCTGTTACGTAACCGCATGTGATGCGGGCTCCTCATCGTCCAAGTACGATGGTGAAGGAGCATTGGGGAACGCGCTCGGTGCCTGCTGTTGGGCACTGCCACTACGGAAGGGAAAGCCAGGGAAAATTGCTGATTTGTTTTTGTAGCTCGCAGAAAATTGGGAAAACAATAGATACTGCAGAACGAGACATTAGCCTGGGGTGGATGCTTGGAAAAACGGCAGTTTCCCGATTGTTTACTCGATGGGGCATTTCATGTCAGGCTTTAAAAGGCTGAATTAGAGTTATGTTAACTTTTAACGTAAATTAATTACGTTTTTTAATTAAAGCAAATCAAATGTAAGCAGCTATTGATATTAGCTTTTAGTTTGGGAATTTACTTTGTAAAGCTTTGTGGTAGTTTCTCATGCTTAATACATGACAGATGTTAAGTGTTGATCTGCCTTCTGGATGTTGGTTTTAGGGAAAGCTTTTATTTTAAAAAGATACTAATAACATAATAATTCAGTAACATGCAAGAGGAGGAGAATCAGTTGTAGAAGAATAGATTATGTTTTTTCCACCAGTTTGCTGTGTATCTTGAAGCAAAGTTGAATTTCTAAGTGTAGAATTCATAAACACACTCTCTAGGCCAAAAAAGTTGTGGTCATATATATATTTAACTGAGGAAAATTCAAAGCCTTTTTTTTTTTAGTCTGTACTTAGTTTATTGCAAGAGCAGCTTCCTCTGTTGTTTCTCTCTTTGTCAAGGTCTGGTTGTCATAAACAGCAGTAGAGTATTTACATAAGCGGGAGGCTTGCTTCCTTAATGTACTATTCAGTCTTAAAGCTCAGTCATAAATATCTTACTAAATTGTTTAAGTATTTTCTTGTAAAATGTGCAACTCTTTCATAATTCACCCCATTTATGTATGCTTGGAAAACTAAATATAAAACTGAGGTCTTCCTGAATGACTGGTAGACTAAGTTCGGGCTGGTGCTGCCTATGAATAACTTTATTACTCCAGTCTAAACTGGCAATACCTTTGGGATTTCTGCTTAAAGCTGTGGTTGTTTTCCCCTTTTCTGGCAGCTGCTCTCATCCTCACGCTCCTGCCTTTGTATCAGCAAGTGTCTTGCGTGCACTTGGTACGTCAAAGAACCAGTGGAGAGTGTCATGGGCGTTTGGGTTCAACTTTACTTCAGTTTTCACATGCGAGTAATAGTCATTTTCTGCCAAATCAATGGAAAACCAACAGTTTGTAGTTTTGTTGTTTCTTAAATATCCTGAGCAGATGGGAGGGGAAACTTCCTGTTGTACGGAGAGGGAAGGAGGTCCTCAGCTAATGAATATATCAAACATATATGCTGTACTAAATTCTTAAAAATGATGTGTAAAACAGCAGCTCAGAAACTTGCTTTGGAATTCAAAGGGTTGGTGGGTAAATAATTAGTGATAAATCTTACAAAATATGTTCTTAATTTTAAATATGGGTGAGAGTGAGGAAATGGGATTTCTGGCGTGGAAATGATTAGTGTTGTCAGAAAAATCTAAGGAAACTGAAAAGAATTTATTTTTCTTGAAAATAATATTTTAAAATTGAGCTATATAAGCTGATACTGAGCTATGGTAGGAGTTAAAAAGAACATTTTCAATGGGTACCAATAAAAAACCCAAACAAACCAGCAGACAGTTAATAACTATAGTACTCATCTTTTAAAGGAGTCCAGCAGGGGAGTTGTTCAGAGTCCCTTTTTTTTTTTGTTGTTGTTTTTTTTTGAAGAAGTGATCAGTTCTGGAGAGAGAGGATGAGACTTCTGGCTTCACTGAAGCTACAGCTTCCATGTAAGTCACCGAAATCTACGCTGAGTGTTCTTGAGAATCATGTCCTGTACAATACTCAGATAAAGCAATTTCAGAGGCAATTCCAAAAGTTTCAGATTCTCCACAGTGCTTCATTACCTCTGTCAACATGACTCAGTAGGTTATGGCAAAGAAACAAAATATTTTAAAGCTTATGCTGTTTACCTTCAGGATTAAACAAGATAAACAGCTTACAGTGTTCCCATTTGTACAAGTCACATTATTTTTAAACCTGCTGCTTGTAATTCGGGGTTGTTTATCAGGGAATGCAGTTAACCTTAAATGTTTTATTGTGGCTTGTTTCCATACATCTCAATATAATACTTAAAAGCAAAATGTCTGTTTGCCAAAAAAATAGCTTTAAAATGTATTTATGCATTTAAAATGTATTTAAGCATACTCTTCTTTTTCTGGACAGCACAGGAGAAACAATGTAATGCTGTATAGTAATTAGTTTGCTCAGAAGTTTTATGCCTTTCTTGAATTATGCATTTTTAGTATTTTAGGAGCAATACAAAACAGATTATGAGTTTTGAAGGTATGGATTGGATATGATTTGGTAGTAAGTTTAGTTACTGCATTTTAAAACGTGTTTGGTTTGGTTTTGTGTATAAAATGTGATGTTAACGAAGTGTTCTGAATCTGCTTCTTTTTGGTTTTGGTGATCTTATAGGAGTTTTGGTTTCCTGGTATTTCTGAATATTTCTGGTAGTAAATGAGTTAGAGACCAGATGAAGGATTTAAGTCATAAGTTGTTTGTCATTGATAAAAGTTATTTTGGGGATGAATGGATAGCCAGGGATGGTTTGCACCTGTAGCTGTCTTAAAAAAAATACCTATATACTTTTTAATAATCTGTTTCTAGGAGTTGATAGATAAAACCTGTTGGTTTGGTTTTTTTTCATCAAATAACTCACTTCTAAAATGTGAATTATGCCAGTTTGACTGATCTGGGAATTGTTTTTTGGTTGTTTTTTTGTTTGCTTGGGTTTTTTTGCTTGGGTTTTTTTTGTTTTTTTTTTTCTTTTGGTTGTTGTTGTTGGGTGGGTTTTTTTGTTTGTTTTTTTTTTAATGCTCATCTCTATAATCAGTAGGGAGAAACGGGTTCAGAGTGTAATCCAAAGATCTTAATATAGGAGCTGCCTCTCTTTCCACATTTACCTGGGAGGGAACCCATCACAGTCATTGTTTTTCTATTACAACATTACAGTTTGAGCTGAATTAAGTGCTTGCTTCAGAATAATTTTTGCTGCATCATTAAACTGAATAGGTTTCCCCTACTATCTGGAAAGTACTGGAGGGAAGGGATTGGACAGAAACTACATGGTTGATGGTGAAGAAGGAAGAAAGGGTGACTGGGGGATGGAACCGAGCATTTTCTTACTGGTGATGGGAAGCTGTTATTTGCCCCTAGAACTGGTATGAAACTTTCTCCTAAGTGCCTCAGTTGCTTAAAGGTGAATAGTGTGAATCCCTCCCTCCAGTTTATGTAAATGGGTCTTTAATATGTAAGTAAGAAAATGTGCAGATTTTTCTTTATCCTTCACTTCTGTTTGCAGATTCTAGCAGGAATTAACATTCGAGTCCTGCGAATAGTAATGGTAATAGATTTTAATATTGGAATAGATTGCTAAATGATCTGTTTTCATTTCATGTCTCATGGCAATTTCAGAAACTGGGGTTGCAAGGACAAATAGAAATGATCTGGGTTTTTGTATTAGGAGAACCGGGTTCTCGGAATACACATGTTCCCTGATAAACTCAGTGAAGATTTGAGGATATACTGCACCTGCAGTTGGTGTTCATTATTGACTTTTTAACGACATTGTCCTGCATTACGTCAGTTGTAAACACGAGTGGATTGTCTCATCTGCTCTTGATAACTGAAATTGTATCTTTAGTTAGAGTTTTTTTGGTTTTGCTTAGAAGATAGCATGTTGAATCTCTGTTTTACTTGTATATTGAGAATTATTTCCTTGGGTTGCTTGACATTATTTGCCACATTTTATGCTAATTTAGATAACCTGTTGAAGATGTTATTTTAGGATATAACTACAACAGGTTTTTGTAGTGGTATTGGCCAGTCCTCATGGAAAGTAGTGCATCACTAGCTAAAGAAGTATGTAGGTGTGGATTCTGTCATTTTTTTATTGCTTAACTAATTGCTATTAGTATCTTAAACTTCTTTAAGATACTAATGTTCAGGGTGCAGGTGCTGTGGACATTTTGAGAATCAGTCTTAACATTGTTGGCTGCAAAGACACGTTAAGGAAATAATACCCAACAGTGTCTAAAAACCTAGTGGTACAGATTCTGGTAAACATTTCCATGAAAGAGCTGGAGGAGGAGTGAAGATGGTGTATCTATGAAATACTGGTAAGCCAGTTTTATACTAACAAAATAGCTTTCCCTTTTCTATGGCTAAGAGGTGTCTTGCTCTCAGTCTTTTTTTAGCAGTGTAACTGAATCTAACCTGGACTGTTTAGCCTACTTTAATGCTTTATGTCTCAGTCTAGGTAATTGCACTGGTGCCTTTTCCAGTTGTACATCAGACAGAACTAACATACATAAATAACCTCACTTCTTCCAGACAGGCCTGAAACACAGACCTGGAAAGAAATCCTGTTGGCTATCTTCTACAGGGAATATTCTCTTTTAACTATGTTGGGTGTACAGAGCTCACAGTAGTAGACTACTACTACTACTAATAATACTTTGTCACTTAAGGAGGAAAAAAACCTCAAACCTCTGATAAAGCACAGGAAGCAAAACTGTTGACAGAGAAAATTCCTTTTCTGTATAGTCACTTTTATGAGAAGAGCCACACCCCAAAGGTAATATATTTAACTGTTAGTGGATCCTAGTGACATAATAGGTTCCCCCCCCACTTTGTATTCAGAGGTGTAAAAGGGATAAAGAAAATTACGTGCGTTAATATCCTTTCAGAGTTATTCGTGGTACTTGCCACATTATTTGTGTTACTTTCTAATAAAAAAAAGTATTTGGCTATAGTCATAAGAGGCTTTGGAAAAAAATAACATGTTCTGGTTCGTCCAAAAGTAGGAAGTGTTCATGATGGTTCTTTCATCTTGTTTAACTCCTGACAAAGCTTCTTCCACAATGTGCACAAGCCTTTCTTTTTCTGCTAGGTAGAGATATTCCAGTTGGATTGAGTTATCTTAGCTCTTCAGCAAAAGTCAAAGAAGCTTTTTGATTAAGCGGTTTGAAATACAGAGAAGCTGCACTCTGTTTTACAGCATAGTGATAAACTTTTATTTTTAGTAATGTCCTTGGATGAGTAGCTTTGCTGTATTTCTGAACCAAGCCTTAGGGTTTCCAGAGGTTTTGTTGGGTAGCAAAGGGGACAAATTGCATGTGTCAGAAATGAGGAGAGTGAAGAGCTAGGACCAGAGGTGAACTTTAGAGGTAGGGCATGGCATTCTGGTATGCTGCATCCAGAATTGCCTATTACTGCCGTACGTTCTTGTGAAATACTGTCCAATCTGGTGGGGTTTTTGTTTTCAAACCAGGGGAAGGCCTGGAGGTTGTCTCAGGGCTTTGCTGTCTGTGCTATCAACACTTCTGATCTAAAAAGTCAGACGTCTGTGTTTATGTAGTGAAACAGTAAGCGAATCTACTCATAGATCCTTGTACTGCCAGTTTTCTTTGAGAGATGCTGCATATGGTATTATCCATGATATATGTTGATTATCTTTTCTAAGGATAATTAAATGTTTTGAACTTCAGTAGGCCATAGGGATGTATCCAGGCATCTTTTTTTATTTTTTAATTTTAGGGGGTTTTTTAAGTTCCAGTCTTTAAGCACCAAAGATTAAATAATAAAATGTTGTAGAAATGCTAGAGGTGATTACTGGACGTTGCTGTTCGTTACGCTCAAACCTGTACTCTGCAGCATCAGAAGCTTTATGACAGAGGAGATTGAGTTGAGGCTAAGAAGTGTTTTGAGTATCCTAATGTGTTGGTTTGTAGTGATACTAATTTAATGTTATCTGCAATTCTGACACAGTTTTTCATTGACCAGCCCTTCAGCAGAACACTGTTTAGTTCTGCACCTCCACACCTAAGAACAGACTGCTGGTCTCAGTATTATGCTATGAATGCCTTGTACTACTTTTTTTTTTTTTAAACACCTCAAAGCTTTAAGTGTATGGAAGTTAAATACTGGATATTCCATTAATAAGGTTTAAACTTCCTAAAGGCAAAAAGCAGCTTTTCTCCTTAATTTCCAATGTAGTTTTGTTACCTGTTTTGTCCATCAATATTTTGGGAAGCATTCAAGATCACTGAGTGGCAAAGTTAGTTGTAGAGTCTTACACCCAGAGTAGGTTTTCCTTGCTCTTTTCTGTCTTTCCTACATTTCTGTGGTTCAGAAATGTATTTACTCAATTTGGTAAGATAAGCTGTAAGAATTTGTATTGCTGTACTAAAGATTGAAACTTGTAGCTTCTGATCTGTAACTTTGCAGTCTCAATTTTTTGCTTGATTTATTTTAAATTATTAATTTTAAAAGGATACTGACATTTCAATATGTAATAATACAATATTTAGGCCTATTTGATTTTTACGGTGTAACACCGCATAGAATATGAGCTTTAATTTTTTTCATAGGTCCTGTTTGGAACTCTGTTGGTGTTAATGCTTTTAATAGTACTGATCAAAGCTGGAGTCTTCATCTGAAAATTATGTAATTTAAACTAAGTTTAAAATTGATTAGGTATATTTCTTTCATTTTGCATTATTTCCTTGAATGGAAGGCTATGTTTGAAAACAATAGAAGATTGCCCTGTACAATGATTTAATTCTGTCTCATTTTGAGACATAACTTTGAGACAGCCTATCTGTTATATCAAAGCTTTTTTGTAAAGTTGAATTTTGTTTTCAAAGTGGTGTGCAATCTAACTCTAAATTCAACAAATAAAAAGAGAAAACATGATCTGTGTTCAATGTTCATAGAAAATAGAAGGGCTGCTAATGGATAGAAGGCTATTATGACCTTGTGGAAAGCAGAAGGTATTTAGGATTGTAATAAACATTAGTAGGCTTTCTGTACCATAGGGCTTTGTATATTTTGTTTAAGAGATCTGGAAGTAACTATAATACATGTGACCTATTTTTAGAATTAATTTGTCAATTGTGCTAGTGAAAATCATGCTTATGATATATTTGGAACTGTTTTTACTTGAAAGATGCAACAGAAGTTTTAAGGTATGTCTTTTCCAGATACATTTACATATATTGAGAGGAGGAGATTAAAAATGCAATCTTAGCCTGGGTGAAATTCGTATATAGCAAATGAGATTTAAAGAAATGCAACTGCCTTGTCTTGACACATGCAAGAGCATGTTTGGTAAGCACTTTCTGAAATTACTTTTGTTGAACACTTCATGATTAGTTAATATATGTTGGATGTGGTATAAATACATGCCTGGCATATCAGAATAGGAATATACTGTGTAAATCATAAATACTTTATTCAGTATTTTCACTGCTCATTAAACAGAATTGTCTAGCAGTACTTGAGAGAATAAGTGAATTCTCTTAAGACCTAAATGCTGTCATTGGCAATATCTGTTTACATTCTCAACTCCATGGACCGTATACAGACCAGTTTTTGAAACAATTCACTGCCTGGATAAAGACTTTTCAAGTCTTTGTCATGCTAAAGTAAAAGTTTAATACAAGCACTAAATCAATTAAAACTGCTGTTCACTTTTGATAGTGAAACTATCAAGTTTAGAGACCCTACTTCAAAACAGCAGTATTAACCATTTCATATGTAGTATTAATCATTCAGTAGGATTGAAAGACGAAGTTGTTTTTAATAGCTCTTTGTAATTAATCAAAGCTAATTGTTTATTTTACAGGAGGAAGTAAACTTTATATGAAAGGGTACATTAGTAGAATTAACATGATCTGTAGCATATGATGTACTGTTTATCAAAATGATGCAATGTAATTTAAGATCATTTAATGAAAATAGCAATATCTTCAAGGTGGTTTTATTTATACAACATAAATAATTTGAATTAAGAACAACATTTGAGGCTTTTTTACAGAAGGTTGTGCCTCTCTAGGAGTTACAGGTATCTGGGAGTTGTATTCCTGTCCTGGGGGGTGAAAGGCTGACAAAGATCAGGGCATGGAGGGGACTGTGCTCTTCGTAGTGTGTCTGTGTTCCCATTCCTGCCTGTGTTCTCAGTAACTTGGTCATTTGGTCTTCCTAGTTGGCAGGCATACACTCTATAATAGTTGGTACCAAGATAAAGGTTTCTGTCTCCAGGGAAGAGATTTGCTAGAGAATAGTGTGAGTTACAGGGGAATGAACATTTGTGCTGTATCTGTTTTAAAGTTAAATATAAGGTTTAAAAGTAAAAAAGCTTTGAAGTGAATATGTGTTTACTGTCACCCCCAAAAGTCATTAGTGACTAGATTATATATCAATATGGACAGGATCCTCTTGTGGTAAGGTATTTCCTTAATTTCCTGTCCAAATAAAAGCTAGCAAATATATGTGTTCTTCTGACGTTTATTTTTAGTTCATAAAGTTGTAATGTGAGGCACAAATAAAACTTTGCTTTGATACTCCATAAAGGATTCTTGAACTAAGAATTTGTGCCTGATTTTATCTCCTGCTGTTCTATATATCCAGCTCTAGTGGCACTGGTAGATGTCCTTATATATAATAAGTCTGGATAGGTTTGTGTGTGTTAAATACCAGGCTGTTCTGAAGCTAAACCAACTTGAGTAAATTCTTTTTTTTCCCCCCTGTTGCACTGTATGCAGTGTTGAAAACAAAGGTGGACTTTTGAAAAAGTAAACTCTTAAGTGGCCATGCATAACACTAACTCCACTTGCTTTAAGCCTTGTCCCCATGCTGTGTTTTCCATGCGGTGTGGTGGTTGTGAGACTGAAGTAGAAGGATGGTGTTTTCCATCACCTGGTGCTCCAGGACAGCCTTCCTGCTCTGCGGACTTCAACAAAGGAGGACTCCCACAATAGCTCTGCAAACAGGGTGGTAAATACATAGTGCTTTTCTCTCTAGGTGACAGCTTAATTTAATGCCATTGACTAGTTCATGATTAGTCATCTCTTTCTCTTCATCAGTTATTTGCTGTGAAGCTCTCTGCTCGGTGACCTAAGTGTTGAACCTGCTGTTCACCCAACATGTACCTTCTAAAAAATTGCACTTTTTCAATGTGCCCTCCAAGATGCTCTGTAGCGTACGTGTAGTGTTTACATAACCAAGGGAGATGAAGAAGGGTCTTCCAGCTGACTTGGTGACTAAAATAGGTAATTCTCACAGAGGATGCTTTGTCACTGGTCATAAATTAAGTGATCACACAAAACCCGTTTGTTCCAAGCTTAATTAACCAGAAACGTTTATTCGACGCTTACCCCTCATATCCTCATCATGTTTCTGTAAATGTCAGTTAGGATAAAACATAATTAAAACATTTTGAACAATTTCTTAAGTATCATGACATCATTCTTTTTTCACAGTTTATTAATCCTGTAAGTCCTAACAAAAACAAGCTGCTTTTTGAGCTTATTGGGCTGTCTTAAGGAAAGGTATTCAATAAGAATTTTTTGTTGGTAGTTAGCAAAGCATGAACTGCAGTAGAATTCAAGTTCCAGAAGAAATTTGCTTAGCTGTAGACAGAATAATGACGGTTTGAGAGTAGTATGAAGACTTTGACCCTTATCCTTGCTTTTATTTTGTTGTGAAGACTGAATACAAAGGGTTCAGCGTGGTACTTAAAACTGGATGTGTTTCTGCTATGGCTGAAAATGGAAAGTGCAGCAAGGCTTTTTTGCTAGTATGAAAGACAGTATCTGTGTTTCAATTCTTTGCCTCCCCTCAGTTTTTGGGGGTTTTTCTATGTTCAGATTGCTCTGTATTACTGTGAAGAAAATATAATGTGTATTTGAAAGAGATGATACAAGATGTAGGGTGTATTCAAGGGTTCAGAAAACATCATTTTGGCTTAAAAAGTGTACTTGGTCTCTGCTTATACCAACTGCAGTGAAATGCAACATTTATACAGCTTAATTTAATAGTCTTTAGATTGCAGTTTGATTTCTCTCTCAAAAGCTGTGTTCCTTTTACCAAATAGAAGAATAGTGACGTACTATATTTTTATATTTTACATCATCTTGCTGGGATACACAGGAGCATTTAAAAGGTTAATTTTCTTTATATTGGTATTTCTAATCAACTGGAAGTCTATTCTGCTTGGCTTTCTTATTTCTCTCTTACATTGTCATGTTTGGTAAGCAAGAGCTCACCTAGTCTGGAAAGCAACAGGATAACTGGTTTATGTAATTCTGGTGTAATAGATTTGTGCAACGCACGAGAAAGTACATGTAGCAAGAACAGGCTTAAAAAGCATTGATCCAAGCCTTTCTTTAGTTTGTACGTGGGTTTTGAATATGTAACACACAAATTTAATGATAAATATATATTTGAAAAACAAATCAACGTTAATTATATTAACCCCGTAGATAGGAGATTCTTCAATGCGATTATAGAGGTGGGTTTTTTTTATTGTGGAGTCTCGTTAGGGTGATAAGAAGTGTGGAAGATGGATTTAGAAGAAGGACAGCTTATATAGATCAGTCAGTCTCATTCCTAGAGTGTCCTGCCTCTTTGTGCATGACTCTGACATTCAGCCTGTGAACTCTGCGTAGTTTTTCCTCTTACGTCTACTATAGAACAAGTAGTGAATTTCATGCTAATTAAAAAAAAAAATCTTTCAAATTCAAAATGCAGAGGCTTTTTTTTCTAGCAGGTAGTTGTATATTTAGTTACTTCAGCTCAGAAGTTAATTGTGCAAGTATTTTAATTTGTTCCATGTTGAAGGGAGAAGTTGCTCTTCAGGCGTCGCTTTATCCAGTGCGTTATTAATGATTGGCATGAGTACCTGTTCTCTACACGAGTCGAAGATCTTGTTTGTGTGTAGGCAGGCAAGCTGCATATAGCTGTGCTTGCATGTTCAGTTGTTTGGGTTTTGTTTCTCTAGCCCACAACACTTCCTAAAGCTCTTCAGGCTTATTCCAGGTACAGACTGATTCTTGGGAAGGTAGCTGATGTGTACCTGCAGTATTTCTGTGGTAGGTGGGAAAGGTGTGATCTTTGTTAAGGAGCTGATTAGAGGTCTTGGAAGCGTGTCACAGGGCATTAGGTGTTGAAAAAAGAGGTACCTCTGTGCTTGGTTTGTTTCAGATTTGCATCAGTGATGTTTGAATGCCTTTGCTTTATTTGCTGTCAAAATGTCATTATTTGGATCTTTCCCAATGTTTTTATTCAAGTGACAGGAAACAGAAGGGAAGGAACTAATTGGTATGAGTCTGGAAAACATGCTCTGAATACACGTACAAGCATTTGTGCTTTCTTATCCAGATTTCCAGCATGTGAGATATGTGACGGCAGAAGCATCGTTCTGGGAGTGTAGTTAGAGCCCTTAGAGGGTCCAAAAATGTATTTTCATCCTTATTGCCACTGAAGGAAAGTGCAGATATTTCTGTCTGTGTTCAGATTCTCTTAAATTCTTGCTTTCTAATGAAGAGCTTGTCTTGCTAGTTCATTAGTAATTGCTACCTCCCACCATCTCTTTTGTTAGTGGGGGGTAGGATTTCCTCCTACACCCAGGAGAAAAAAAGAAAAAGAAAATTAGATAGTGATGGAGCCTTAAATTAAAAGAAATTTGAGAAGAAATAGGCCAGATTAATCTCTTAATTCTGTACGACAGCAATTCTTTCTTTTGATTTTAGGTGAAAAAAAGCCAAAAATCGTTCTTTGCTTAATAGTGCTATCTTTAGGGGCCAGGCAACATCGATGTTGCCAGGCAGAGAATATTTCCACATAGGTCATCTGCTTGTACTTGGACTACTAGGACTAGCTAGCGTGTACTGATGTTACACATGAAGGCATTACATGTGAAGGCATTTCTCAGTGGAAAGCCGCCTGCACTTCAGAAGGATGTTGCACCTGATACCCTGGTTGCCTCATAGCAAGATGTTTGTCTGTTTGTGCTTTGGCATATAGCGAACGGTATAGGTAGCGACGCTTCAAAACGATGAGAGGAGAAAGTTTGTCACAACTCTGATATGGTGGGTTGCTCATCTTTTCCATTCTACCAGCTTCTGTCTGCACTGCAGTCACGGCAGCGGTGATACCTGAGCTAGCTATAAAATAATTGGTTTGCATACTTCCACCAGCACCAGCAGTTTGGTGGAATTAGTTGTGAAAAATGTTACAATACTTTCTGTGAAGTTTCGCAGTCCCCTCCCTCCGTGACTTGAAGTTTTTTTTATATTCCCCGCAGGTTAAAAACCTTTCCCTTCCAATTTTCTCCATTCCATTTAACTTTGGTGTTCGGGGACCGCAGTAAACGTTTTTCCAGCAATTAATTTGTTTCTCGGCCTGTGATTGCATGTGATCAGTGTTACGCTTATTTCTCCCTCCTCACAAGAATTCGCTGTACAACTTGAAAATACAATCGAAATACAGAGACTGAAACAATTCCGTGTTGTGCTGAAATGGAGATGTTTGCTGAGGCTGTGTGGAGCAATAGCTTGTTTGGAAACGGTTTGATTTGGGTTGTCATCGCCTGTTGTCACGTTACGAGTTTTCAAAACTGAAGTATTCCACTGAAATACCTAATAACAAAAGCTTTTATGGGAAAGAATATTTGACAATCCTTCTAATATTCCTTTCCCTCTGTTGTTACGCTAGTAGGTTGGTTTGGTTTTTTTTCCTTACAGGGGGAGACAGTTCATAACTTCCTTATGTATTCAAAGAAATGTCTGAACTGAAGTGGTCACGATCTCTGAATCATCAGATAAAACAGGTTGTGTGGCATTACTGACACTTTATTCTACTGAAGTAGAAAATTGCTTGCAATTGCTTGGCTTTAGACCGAGCCTTTTTTTCCCCCCCCCCCCCCCCCCCCCAATCTGGAAAGTCAGGTAAGTGGCTTTCAGGAAGTCACTTTTGCCTTTTCTTTATTTCTTTTTCATAGCTTGATTATTTTGCCTATTTCCTAGACATTGTGTGTCTGCAAGCATGGTGGCTGTTAGCAAGTATTTGACTTTCGTATTGTCAGTCTAATGGCAAGATTGAGAGATAAATTCACATGGAAAAGACGTATTATAAACAAATGGAGAGGGAAGAAAAAGTAATGCATTTGTAAGTGTGAAGAATATGAAGTTTATTTGTTTAGGTTCAGACGACTGCTAAGATTTTTCAAGTTAAAGAGTAACTTGAGTTACTTTTGTAGTTGATTCTCTGGTCTATGTGATAGCTAAGTATTGAATCCTGGAGACCTGTGCATCGGGGGAATGTTTTAATGGTTGGTAAAGAAATTGATTCACTAGTTCAGATTTGCTATTCATGTGCAAATTAGAGTTTAACCAGAAAAGCTAAAGCAAATTTTATCTTTATTTTCAAAGGACTTCATTGTATATAACTTTGCTATGATCCCTGTTCATTTCTTCAGTTTTTCTTCACAACAACCTGCTTGACTCAAGTGGGGGAACTTCAGAAAAATATGATTTCTCGTGTATTTCTTTTGTATCAGGAAAAGGATAGGAACTTCTATGTAATCAACTCAGCATCTCTCAACATTAAAAATAGATCTGTGAAATTCTTTTGGTTGTTTTTTTTTTTTTTTGCAATTTCTCATTGTAAATGTGCAACGTTGGATATCTTAATTTCTGTTAAAAATTGTAGCTTATGTTTAAACACTACCTTGAAAGTAGAATTTTTTTTAAAGTAAATTCTAGAAAAGGAAAAAATCAGTATTAAAAGCATGCGTCATGATTTCGGCCTTATTGTAAGTAATTTCTGACGCTTTCCATAAAAGCCTCCATCACAAATTACTATTTTGTTGTTAGCTTTCAAATCTCCACTGTAACTTTGCTTGCTTGGCTGTGTGTAGCTACTTATTTACATACAGGAAAGTTACTTTCTGCAGTGCAGGAGAACTTAATGTCTCGCATATCTAGTGCGATCAAGAATAAGCTGCGACACACAAGGAAGAGTAAACTAAAGAGCAGAAACACTTATTAATATAGGGTTACATAAGGAGAATATTTTTAAACCTGTGCTGGCTTAGTGGTGTGGATTTTGTAAAGGCACTCTTATGGTCTTGTAAACACATGCAGTTAAAAACCAAGAGGGTCTTATCTCGAGCATGATGAGACTTTTCATTCTGTAGAGATCATGGAAGGGTGAGAGATTAAATCCTTTATCAGTCCTCTTATTTTGCTTGAAAGGTTTGAGGGTTATTTACTGGGGTTTTTTGTTGTTTACATTTCAGAGACAGATTCAACTTGCATGGAGCTTGCAAGAGCTTTCCCATTTCCCTGTTTTTTTAAATGCTTTTATTAAAAAAAAAAAAAAAAAAAAGAGAAAAAGATAAACACATGAAAAAAAAAATCCCCCTACCTCTAAGGCATACTCAAGATTCTGAAAATGCTTTTCTGAGTGGTGTCCTTCATAATGGAATCTCAATCAGACCAGAAGCAACTGAGAATGCTTTTTCTCCTTCCAGTGTTACAATAGCAAGATGTAAACTTTTATAGATGGCTTTAATATTTGATTATACTGATACAGAAGATAAAATAATCATAGATTAGATAATGGGGGAAGAAGGTGGAAAAATGGGTTCTAAACCCATGTTGATATGTTTTACTTCGATGTCAGGCTTTTAGTTGAATCTGTAGGAAGGTAAACTGCCCTGAAAAGTGTCAGGAAATGTGGGTGTGTTTCTGTAATACTGACTTACTGACCACTTTTTACTGTTCCTTGTTTGATTTTTCATGCTTACCTACTCTGAATGTGTTTTATGTTTCAGCTTCATCCCAAGATTGAATCCCAGTTTGTCTAGGGATCATTTAAGTCATGCAGTCCAGAAGACTGAAGATCACTATGTGCATTTGTCCAGGGCAACTCCTCCTTTGAAGATTAACGTATATAGATATATTATAGACATTATTTTCTTACCAGAAGTACTGGTTTTGATTACATACTTTTCAACAGTAGCCATGCAAATTAAATGAAGGAAGTTATGATTTTTTTTTCATGTTAATATTTTTCTTGTGAAATTTGTCTATTTGAGGTGAGATTGTGATGCTATCTACCTTGAGGGATGAAAATGTCAAGTAGCTTGTTAATGTATTCGTATCACTATTTTTTTTTTCATTCTTTTAGATATCTAGTGTTTATCCATACTTGCTGTTATAAATAGTCAAAATCTGCAAATGTTTTAAATAACTGTACCTTCAGTAATAGTAGATTAATTCCCAGGCAGTCCTGTTTTGTCTCTTGCTTTTCACTGAAGTAAAAGTAATGGTGTGGGTTTCTTTGGTTTTTTGTTTGTTTGGTTGGTTTTGTTTGGTTTTTTTTTCAAAAAAATAGCATTGAGAAAATGAACAGAAAAATAACATTGATCACTAAATAGCCTTTAACTGTAGTGTATTGCTTTTCATAGTAAAGAAGAATCTTTTTTGCTTCCAAGAAAACAATTCTATCATTAGTATTTCTGCTTAAGGACTGGTACTGTAGAGCTGTTAGTGTATTTATCTTATTTTAGGGATTAAAGAAAAAATGTGCTGGACATTAATAGTTTATTGTACTGGAAATTCTAGTTGTAATTGCTCCAAAATGAGATACATAATTCAGAGTTGTCACATGCATATTTGTATCAGACCTTCTTGTCACATTGGCTGAGTCACAGATTTCTCTCAACTTTTTTTTTTTTTTAAGCTATTTCAAATTTAAGAAACTGCTATGCACAGAGTACAAGATAATTAGAAATAATAGCACACTTCAGTATTTTTACTTGAATAGTTTCAGCTGCATGAAATTTAAATTGGCCATCTAGGCTAAGGGGCTGAACACAGATGGCAGTAATAGCTGTCTGGTGATCTGCTTTGTAGTTGAAAGGACTACTTGAATTTTGCAGGCAAGGAATTACAGTTTTAAAAATGTAGACTAGAAAAGTTCAAAAATTTTCATAGCAAACTGTTTAAGAGTGGTAGTATACGTGATATTTTAACTGGGTAACTTTTGAGTGGTTTCACTCTGCTTCAATGAAGATAATAAAATTTTTTGCAGTACACGTTGGAAATGTTAGCTAGACTCTATAAGGAAGAAGTTTGTGTACTGTCCTGTTTCTTATTCTGTTTAAGATTTGTAATTTGGGTGGGTTTTTTTATGCTAGCATCCTTATATAAATCATGGCCTCTGGCTTTTGTTGTTTCTGAAAAGGAATAAAATTGTTGTTGGTTTACCTGCAGAAAATGAGTTATAATTAATTTTTTTAAAGAGCCACCTTGAATATTACCTTACTTCTAAATAAAACAAAATTTTGAATTTTGAGGACTTTTGATAAATCTGTGCTTAGACTTTACTTCTGTTTCTTATGGCCTGCCTTCTGGTTTCATCACACTTTTGGTCTTCCCACCTTCTTTGAGGATGGGATAAGTGAAGAGAGTTCCAAAATAGAGGTTGCATAGTGTATTTGTGTCTCTGAGGAATTAGACCAATTTTTGTGGTGCTGGGAGGCATCGTTCCTTTGACTAAATGTTCAAATGATTGTTATGGGGTTAACACTACATTGACTTAAGGCTTCCCGTGTATAGTAAAGGAAGCCAGACATATTTTGAAGCCATGGATATCTTGTGTCTCCTTCCCTTCTAAAGATTAAACCCCACCGTAGGCACTTAAGGGTTCACTAACTGGATGTGGCTTGTCATTAGCATATGTTGTGGTAGAGCAAAAGTTACAATAAATTTGCGACATTTCTTGCGTTATTTTCATAAGACTTCACTACGAACCAGCCTAAACTTTGTCCTTTCCTCTTGTATGCCCTTCTCAGGAGTCATTTCTTAAAGGAACAACCCCTTGAGACTACATGCTTTCTGGATATCTGACTAATGTTGCAAAGTTAAATTAAACGTACTAATCATGGCATTGAATAAAGAGCAGAATGGTATCTTAATGGATTGCTTCAGTTCTTACACCTGTGCAAGACAAAGCCTTAGTTGCAAGATGGAATTCCTGTGGAGTAGTAAGTGTGGGTCTGAAACTTTTCTCTCTTGAAAACCCTTGAGAAATGGGAAAATGAAGGTTTGGAAAATACAAAATTTCATATTTTACTATCAAACCTCTCAAATTGATGTGAGTTTTGTGAAACTTCCATTCACAAACGCAGTTTAAAGCAAGCCTTTTAGTCTCGGAGGTGTCTTAGAGTGGCCTAATGGTTGTCCTGGAAGTTGATGGGAGTTTTCATATCTTCAGTGGGAAAGTAAGGAAGTCAGTGGTAGAAAGTTAAAGAAAAATAAAAAATACTAAATCAAGTAATGATGAAAAATATTTCTTTAAACAAAATATGAAGCAAGAATATTAACCCATAATTGGACTTCTTAAAAATACTAGTGTCTTTGATGTCTGGAATAAGATTGTTTGGGGGTCTGTAGGGTTTTCGGTTGCTGTTTTGCTCTGGAAAGCTGTCTGTACAGGTGGTTTTAGGGGGGCTCACAGCTTCACCTCTAGCTGTAGCTGATTTGTTAATTCCTCTCCCTGTGGCATCACCCCTCAGTACAAACTTGGTCCAGCTCAGGTGTAAGCTAATAATAATACTTCTGTTGATTTGATCAGAACGTGAAACAAGGCTGCTTTTCAGCTTTGTGGCAGCGGTGGTAGGACAGCTGATCCTCTCCCTTCAGTGTAGCTTTGGAACAGAATTACACTTACGAGTAGTTTGAACAGATTTGTACAGGGAAGCCAGAGAGCTCTTGTGCTTTGCATCGTGTGCATGTGTAAGGAGTTCATCAAGCAATTAGGCAGTCTTAATACCCCGTTTACTGTCTTGAGATGTAGATCAAGTTTCTGTCATTGTTTTCCCTTTTTATTGGTGAGAGAACTTGTTGCACACAGCTTATTCCAGTCCTTTCTCTCACAGCTTTTTCTTGTGAGTCTCCTCTCTGATTCAGTTTCTTCTCTCTCGTCACTTCATAGTTTCTGTCTGTCATTCATTGCCCATTGCAGTTTCTTGCTGAAGGTTCATTCTCTAGTTGCTTTATCATGGAAACTTCAGTGTCTAAGTAGCCTTAAAAAATATCATTGTTGTTACTTTACTAATAAAAGCTAGCTTGCATGTACTGCTTCTGACATGTAATTTGCTAACAGTCTTCTGTAGTTGATGTTTAAATATTGGTAGGGTACTAGCAGTGAAAACAGCTGATACGTTTTCTTTCTTTCCCCTAGAACTTCATGGTGATAGAACATACTTGCTCTTCTGTAGCTCACACGCTTTAATGCAATTGAAGGCTGATGAGCTGAATGGACAATTGAATCGGCTTGCATGTAAATTATGATGTGGACAGCAAAGTACAGGTTGAGCTGTTACACAGTAATCATCACAGTGAGGTTAGGATTGTGTTTTGATCTTTATAACCTGTGCAGTTCTTGTATGTTTACTTAGTTGCTTGCCACCTTCAGAGATTTCTGTATGAGATTTCGCTTTCAGTTTCTTGTAGTGGCTTTTTGGTTTCAGTAACAATGTACCAAAATAAATACATATTTGTACTTGTTACTTCTCTGAAATTTGAAATGGATTTTTTTTTTATCCACCCTGCTTGAATTTAGCAATTTCAGTCTTGATTCTTGGAAACGACCTTTCATTATCTTGAGTGTGTATTATAACTTGCGTGCAAAGCAGAAGAGAATATTCTTCTACTGCAGTTTTAGTCAGACATAAGGCACTTCGTGCCTACCACATTTGCTTCCATCATCGAGTTTCTCCTACAGGTCTTTTCTCAATAAAGTTAATGAATTCAGAAGGGAAATGTTTCATAATAACATAACAATTTGTATCTGTTTTTTCCTTTCTTTGTGGTCGGTAACTACATTTTGGACCCTGCTTCCAACAGCAGAAATAGCAAAGTTGTGACAAACCAAAGTGCCTTTGATTTCTGAAATGATTTAATAAACATTCATCATCTTACTGTATTATGACATTGGTTTAGTTCTGTGGTGGACTCTGTTCCCTGCTTTTAGGTTTTCATAATTCAGTTCACATCCTGAGCTCTTTATCTGTATTCTACTTTGGAGCCTCTCCTCTCCAACAAGAATATATTTGTAGAGGTGGAAAGAATAGTTGTTGGGATAGTTTTAAGAATTAACAGGAGTGACTGGTAACTGTGATAACTCCTTAGAGCTGTTGAAATTGATTCACTTGTGTTTTGTGTGCAACAGTGAAAACAAGGTAAGGTGATCTTGAGGAAGTTTCAACGTAAGGAGTTAGTGACTGCAGTTGAGGAAGAAAGCAGATTTTTAAAGAAAACAGCAATTGTGGTCCTTGATTATGCCAAAAGCAAGTTTGTGCATGCCTGACCAGGCAAAGGAAAGAGGAGAATGGCAGCCTATAGTCCTTCTTTTGCAAGAAATCTTAGAGTCTGTGGTCACCGTAGCATTGTAGTGAAAGAAGAACCTAAACTGCTGAGGCATTGATCATCTAGAAAAGCTAGGAAACCCACAGATTTAGGTCAGAAGTGCTTATTTAAATACACCCCAAAAATTCCTTTAAAAAATGTTCCTTATGACATCTACTAGAGACATACCCAGATCAGAGATGAGCAGTGAAGCAATGGGGTCATGAATTTCACTGACTGTGGGGTATAGAAGATGTGAGTAGCCTAAAAGGCTGTTATTAATTTTTAAAGTAACAGGATCTGGAAAGAAAATCTCACATTTGCTCCCAATTCCTGTAAATTCAGTCAAATGGTATGGCTTGTTCCAGTGACTCATTCTGATGCAAAAATTATAGTGCCTACAAGATTACTGTTAGAGATAGCACGTATATTAAATGTACCATGAGGGGAAGAAAAAGCTGCAGGTTTATTATGCTATATAAATATCCAATGTAACTTTTAAGTGGGATATCAACTGGACCGCAATTCAACTGTTTCTTTTGTATTATTAAAATCAGAAATGAGAATGCTTCTGAACAGTTCAGCAGAAGGAAACCTGCACAGTTCAGCAGACAGAAAATAAATCACTTTTTCTGTTTCCCTGGTTTATGGTTACTACAACCAAGCCTGTGTTAAAACTACAGTTTCTTTGTTGCTAGCAGAGTTTACTTATTGTCACTGAACACAAAGTTCTCTAATTGTGAATGTGTATCTTGTCTCTATGTAAAATAAACTTACAGTTTACTACAGTAAATAGTAATGTAAGAGTGAAATAGTTGTGTAAGGAAAATCTTAAAGGGGATTTTTTTAAAGTTACTTCATTTAAACAAAAAAACTTCTTTAAAAGCAAGTGTAGTCTGGTTTTCATAATAAAACCAATTTAACTTCGTGTTTTCTTTATGTTCCAGACAGATTGAGGTACCAGGTGTTGTGCTGAAACTGCATTCAAGATGCACAATTTCACTTTCAGTATCATAGTACTTCATTATTTTGTTCCTTAAGAAATTACCAACGGTGCATAGATGACTAATTACTTTGAAGACATCCTCTTGGGATTCCTTTATTGTTAAACAGAAATGTGACTTAAAGCAAAACTATAGATCTGAATTATAAATACTGTAAGTAAAAAGTAGAAGCTTCTTGACTGTTTAATTTCAGGCTTGTGGTTTCTAGTTATCAAAAGGAAATAAACTGCCATGGGAAGCTTCTTCTGCTTACTTACTATTCGGCATGATTGGGTATGTTGAAAAGTAGCATACTTGGGTGGTAAAACACATAGAAACTTCCCTTAGAAGGCAGATAAATGCATTTTAAAGAGTATTTTGGCAAAAGTATACTGGTTTCCAAGGTTGTTAAACTGGGTAATTCATCAGTACATCAAGTGCTTGCAGAGGAGCAGTAGTTTGGTGAAAGAATAGCATATCCTAAAATTTTGAAGAAATAGGCCTTATGTTAAATCAATCAGAATGTAATTTTTTTTATTCTTTGAGATGACAGATATCATCAGTTGGTCTTTGTATCTCAAAGGCTGAAAGACAGCATACTAGGGCAGAGTTTTCCAAAGGAGACTTAAGAAGTAAAATTTAAATAGCTAGTAAGGATAAATAAATATATATAGAAATAAATAAAATACCCAAATTAATTACTAAGATAGCATCTGTTGCCCTTAAACTTTGTATAGTAATTTTGAATGCTAATGCTGCTTCAATGTGAATTTTCTAATGTATGTGTCTCCATCCTGGCACACAGATTCCAGGAAGAAACATTACAGAAAACAAGTCACTGAAAGAATGTCATGGGAGAGGGAGGAAGGAATTAAAGGAGGTTGGATGGCTCTTTCGCTGTAGAGAAATAGGGGTCCCACTTATCTTTGAGCAGCTCAGTTCAGCCTGTAGCAGTAGGACAAGGAGTAATGGCTTTAGACTAAAAGAACATAGATTCATACTAGATGTAAGGAATTTTTCTTACAGTGGTGCTGAAACACTGGCCCAGGTTCCCCAGAGAGGTTGTAGAAGCCCCTTCCATGGAATCATTCAAGGTGAGGTTAGATGGGGCTTTGAGCAACCTGATCTAGTTGAAGATGCCCCTGCTCCTTGCAGGACTGGATGACCTTTAAAGGTCACTTCCAACCCAAAAAAAAAAGAGTGAGAAGATGCTTCAGTACTTCTCTTAAGTGCCAAAGTTATTCTCAATACAGATCTATGTTAGACTATGATATTAAATGTTGTTGAAGTAAGATTCTTCAGGGGATGTTCAGTCTCTGTAGAGGCAGTGATTTAAATTTACATTTTCATAAAACATACTCTGTTTGTGAGACAAATCTTACAGTTTGGCAGCTTTATCCAGGTCACTGATAGCAGTAGCAGTATCAGCCTCTGCAGAGTGATTAAGATCCAGCATGGGAATTAGTTTCCTGTGGAAGGGATTGGCCCACTCTTAGTCCTTGGCAGGATGAGACTGCATAAGCATTAGGCTCCAACAGCAAAAGAATGATGGTGTTTGTAATTCAGAATAGATTCTTTTCAAGACAAAATTTAATTTCTTCTTACAGGGAAACAAAAAAGCACAAGTGCGTCTGCCTTACACAAATATGTGTTTGGGAACAGTGTAGTGTGCATATTCCATGATCCTTTCACTGCTTCTTTATAGGGAATTTGTAATAAAATACCCAGCTATCCTTACTCTGCCGTTAAGCTGTAGCTTGCAGGATCCTAGGGAAGTTCTGCTTTGCCATATATATGTACATGCCTGCTTTTGTTGACAGTATCAGTGTTGCTTGCCTGGTAGTGGTAACAGTTATTTTACCTTTTAATTCTGTTTAAAAATAAATAAATAAATCTGGTGACTACTTGTCTCTCAGGTTTGTTTGCTGATAATTTGTGTCTGATTTGATGTTACTGACTGACATTAATACTTGCTACTTTCCCAGGTTTCCTCTAAACTAATGCTGTCTTATTGATCTGTCGTTTACTGACGTATTTTTCACGGGTTGACATTGGTTTCTTCTTCACTGAGTCTGGCTGACATCTTGTCAGTGTCTCAATTCCGTGTAACCTTTTTTTGTTGTTTCTTAATCTTCCACTGGTGTCTGTTCAAGGTCTAGAAGACTTGCTTGAATACCTTCAGGTAGTAGAGTGGTTATACTAAGAGAAGGTAAAGTAAAGCGTCAGTGATGTCCTTTGATGTGCTAGACCATTTGCTTAGTCTGGAAGGGGAGTGGCTTCTCAAACTGGTAACTAGAGTCGCCCAAATTAAGTATTTGTAATTTAGTTGTTCTGCTTAGTTTCAGAATTTGGGAACCCTTGTCTGGACGGTCTCAGTTACTTGGAGGAAGAGCAGTATGTGGGATTGTGTGTAAAAGACACACAGGGAAGAATTAGCTGCACAAGAAGGAAGAAAAAAAAGGCACATCCAATGATACAGAAAGATCTTTAGTCTCCAAATCTGTTCGTTTCCATGTAGGGTTCTCGTTTTTCAGCCAACAGTGACAGTTATGACAGCTTGATGCATGGCAGTTGCCTTATTGTTTGTTTTTAAATGAAGATTTTTTTTTTTTTTTTCCTGCTCTGTGAAAGGACCCTCAAAATTACCTTTTGTGAGGCTTGACAGGATGACTTAATTTGGGAGTGCAGTGTTGCTGCAGGAAAGGTATAGAGGCAGGAAAGTAAGAATCTGATGTTCTTATTGTGTGGTGGGAAATGTGATGGCCTGAACCTATTGCAGAGGATGAAGGCACTTATGCTGAATTATTTTACTTTACTTCATATTCATTTGTTCTTGTTTTTTCCATGTCATCTTCCCTTAACAGCATTTGCTGTTGTCCTTTATTTTGGTCACAGATTGCATTTATTTCAGATCTCAGTTTTTGTTTAGCTAGACTGAATAAGCCGAAGGCAAAATGCTGCAGTTTCTCAGGCTGCTTTTCTGGTACGTAACATATCCCACTGCTTCCAGTGAGGACAGCCTTACCTTGCCTTTGATGTGTACTAGTGATCAGTGCTGTACTTTCCCGGAGGTATTCAACTGGCTTAAGCAGGCTCATGCTTTCTTCTCTGCCTTGCAGGGCGTATTGCTGCGACCTTTTTGTTGCCAACACGACTATTGGAGAAGCTGCTTAGCCAACATGTGTCAAAGCTCCTCTTTCTTTTCCGAGGTTGTCGGCCAAATAATAATTTGCATTAGGAATAGTGCCTTTCTTATGTGTTTAGTAGCCTTGGCAATGGGTGCTGAGATGATCCACGTGTGCGTCTCCGGTTGACCGTTAAATGGCAGCCATGAACCCTTCAGACAGAGGTAGCAGCATTTGGCCTGAATGCTGTAACAGAACAAATTGGTCTCATGCTGAGACATCTTGACTGCTATGTAGAAATTAATACAGCAGAAAAAATTGTAATTGACTCTTTGCTCAGACTTTCTCTGTTACTGAGGAATCTCTCAAGTTGTACCAATTGCAGGATTAGAAAGATGACAAAAGATTTTTGGTTTTTTAAAGAATGCCACATCAGAGCAATTTATAAGTGTAGGTAAAAGACGTTCATTAATTAAAACACAGCTTTGAACTGTAGTTGAAACACCGTTCATTTTAGGAATGAGTTTATTTACTGCTCCATTGGTAATATCTTTAAAGTATCTCAGTGGAGGTCTCATATGTACTCGGCTGGATTATGAGAAACCTATTTAGGCTGTTGTTTGTGTCAGTAGTTACTTTCTTAGTTGTGGCCAAGATATTCCATCTCTCGTGTTATTTTAGGAATAGTAATCGTACCACAGCTCCTTCTTATCAGAAACCTCTAGAAAAACAGAGAAGAGACTGATAAATCTTATGCATTAAATAAGTCTCCAAAGAAGGTTTTGTCATACCATTTTTTTCTTAATGTCTTGTTTTGTGTCTCTGAATAATGCCTTCAGTACAGCAGATCATAAATGTGGCCTGTTAGTTGTAGGGGAAAAAAAAAAATGCATATATGTTGTCAGTACTGTAGAACAAGATCTATACCATGCTGCTTAGAGTGTCTCTTACTAATTGAAAATGCTTCCTCTGTTGCTGTATTATGCTTGCTTTAAAAAAACCCAACAAACCAGAACCCTCAATTACTGTGAAATGGCTTTGTCTCTTTTTTTTGTCTTCTGCACGCATACAGAAGCGTAAGAGAAATGCATCCAAAGCTCTCTGTTTCTAAACCATTCCTGGCTGTTTGATGTTACTCATATGGACAGACAATAATTATGGAAGAGTATGGCTTTACTTTTGCCTTGTAGGTTTTAATGTAAGGACTTTCTCTCTGGGTTGTATGGTGTGGTTTTATGTGTTCACATTGTACAGAATGTGTATTGAGGCTCAACAAGTAAGGAACCCCAAAATTTAAAACTTTGAGCTGTAAATTCACAGAGATTCTACCAATTAACCGCAGAATTTATATATGTGTATATTATTTAATTGTTTTTAATTTTTTTTTTTATGGTGGTATTCCATTTTGTCTGCAGTTCAAATAATTACAAAGCTTTTTTTCCTGCGGTGAGTGCTGTTATAGCTCTTACTGTGTCCTGCCTGGAAATCAACCATCAGGTAAGGTTCCCTCAACAGCTTCCCTAGTGTAATTAAATTCTGTTCTAAGAGAAAAAGGCCAGAACCTTTTTATTGTTTGTTTGTTTAGAAACTGTTCTTTGTTTATCCAAATCAGGAGTATCTTTAGTTTTTGACTTAGTTCATATTGCTGTGATGTTTTTGTTGTGTCCCTTTGCGCTTGATTCAAGAATATGGAAAAAGATTGAAAGTTTTTCATTGCCTGCAGTCTTGGGTTGTAAATATAACCTTTTTGTGAGCACAACAAGAAGCAAATGTTGAAGACCCCTGTCATGGAGGTTCGGATGATTACAGGACAGGTGGTGCTAGGCTGAGAACTACTGGAGGTTGAGCTAAGGTTCTTGACTATGAGGTTCTTTGACTTGGTGCCTGAACTGTGGTGGAAATAAATGAGCGAGCCCTTCATTTTTGAAAGTCCATGCCTTTTATTGGCAGAATTGCTCAGGCTCTCAAAAGATTGCAGATGCTTTTCAGTCTTAGAACGAACATTGTCTTTTTGAGCCTAGAAGAGGTTTTGCACTCAGTTTTCTTTCAAAGACTGGCTAATTTGCAAGACTGAAGAAGATGGTCCTAGAAGTGATGACTGTGGCATTGTAAATCTGTCACTCAAGTAATCTCAGTATTAGGGACCAGCAATTTTTGTGTGCACAAGTTAGGATTTTTAAGAATTATTTTTTTTTTTCCTGAAGGCTGCTGCTTAATCAAAGCTAGTAAAATTGCAGACATTGCTTTTGGTTTCCAGTGCTCATTATATCTTTTGAGATGGAAATTCCATGGCTTATTGGTAATCCATGCTACATCCATGTAACCTGCTGGTTTTTTGCCTTCTCCTTCAAGAAAAGAAAGACTTTCATTTATGGATCTCACAATAGATGCAAGAAGCTTTGCCAGTCAGCTCATTAATTTTATTGGCTTAAATATCAGCCAATTTAACCAGACTCATAGAGTGTTGAGAGAACAGAACCTTCGATCATTAACGTGGAGCTATTCATCGGTACAATCTAGCTAATCTAGAGAGGTCTATCAAACAGAATGCCTTTATTGGTTTTTCTGTTTGGTACTGCTTACGAGGGAGAATGCATATGTACCTTTTAAAGAATGTAAACTTGCTGTGATTACCTAAATGAAGCTTTTTTGAGTCCAAGACAGAGAAGATAAGCATAGCATATGAAAAAAGAACTGTGAGATTGGAGCCTTTTGGCAGATTTGGTGTTTTTCTTTCTTTTAAGTTCTGCCTCAATAAATAGTGTAGTTAAATATGCCTGTAGAAATGATGAATATTTTTTTTTTTAACTGGAAGGATGATTTTTTTAAAAAAAAACTTCCTTTGATTTCTGTCCTTCATCACCCTTTAAAGGCAAAGGGATTGGTGGGGTGAAGATAAAAAGTATTCACAACCTGAATTAAATTAGGACAGGACAGGCTAATTTCTGAATTTCCTTCGTTCACAGAAGTTCTTCCAGTTGATAATCTAGATCAGGAGCTGAATATAGAGGCTCTTAATCACTTTGGGAGGAGCCTCTTTGCCTGTATTAACTAGGAAATGTAACCTCAGAAGAGAAGTTAACCTTTGTGGATACCTTTCTACCTCCAGATTTCAGTAATTGTTTGGCTGCGATTCTACCCATGCGTAAAAAGAGGCTTCACCTCAAAAGTTAATTCCATATTGAATATGGTTTTATTCATATGGAAAAGGCTTTTTTTTGACTTTTGCCCTTTTTTCACTGAGAAGGTCAAACTAGGCTGTGATATTTGACTTCACAATTATTTTCTTTCATCGGTAACAAAGGCCTTGTTTGTCAGATCTTGCCTGTTCTGTACAATGTCAGTTCTTTGACCTAATGCAACATAAAAGGTAATAACTTTTTAAGTAGTTCTGTTCCTGACAGGAGAGTCTAGTTGGCCAGAGTCACGTTGTTTTTAAAGACTGAGCATGGAAAAATACAGCAGAAAATGTTTTTCATTAATGTGAATGAATGTGAGTCGAGACAAATACAATGAACAGATGCAATGAGTAAGATGGCATATTTGTAATCCATTCTTGTAGAGTAGAATTGTGATTCTAGTGCGTCTGTGAATTTTACGAGTGTGCAATCTGGTGCCTTCTGATCTTAGATAAATGATCCATTTCTCATTGGTGTAATAGTTTGCACTGTATGTGACGTGTGACATGCTTATGTAATCAATAGCCTCTGTGTGGTGTCCTTAAAAATTCAGGTAGATTGAGGGCAGTTTATTAAATAGAAACACTATGGAAAGCTGGTTTTCTTTTTACATTGAGGGGACAATATCCTTGACAGGTGTTTCCTGTTTCTGTTTGTGGTTAATATCGTTTGGGCCACTCTGAACTTTTCAAGCCTTTCTTTGTGACACAAGCTTGGGTTATCACCTTCAGAAATACTCTTAAATTAGATGCATCTAAAATCATTAATGCAGCCAGACGAATGATACATAGTTTATTATGTGCTCGAAAAATATTAAACAGACCTGTAACTGCTGTAATTAAAATGCTAGTGGAAGGTTAAATTATCATCTGTTCAGGTTTGAATGATACAATGAATGACACCATGGATTTTGAGAACCATTAACTGCAATGCTGAGAGCCACATGAGAGAGAATTTCCTGATTCTTGTTATATTCCTGTTTCTAGTTGTATGGATTGTTTTTATTCTTCAGTTGATAATACCTTACTTGGATTTTCCATCTGAGATCCTAAAAAAAAAGTAAGTCTCTAGACAGAATGCTCAGGTCTCTTCAAAGCTCTGCAACAGTATACCTTTTTGCAATTTCTTGAGCCATCTTTTCACAGTTTGGCCCGCTGCTGTGTAAATGTAGCCCTGTGGTTGTAGCTGTTTTATGGAATTGGGTTGAGTCTCCCACCTCTGTTTGCACCTCCCTCTATCCTAGGAGTTCAAAAGGAGTGCTGTTATCTGCTTTCTTCCACGTCTTATGCCCGTGGCTTGAGTCTATTAACCCATCCTTACAGGCCATGCAGCACCCGCACTGTTGTTCACGTGCTGCTGTTAGGTAGGCTTTGTCTTCCTGCCCTTTCCTCCCACTTTAGCAGATCCTCTTCAGATAATGAGGTTTTCAGAACAAGAACTGCGTTTGGATGTTTGTAAAACACCTATCATGTTGTAAAGCAGCTTGTAAAAGCTGTCAAATAGCAACTTCAGTGGATATCTAAGTGGAAGATTAACTTTCAATTGCTTAATCTTTATGTAGACGCGTCTTAATGCAACGTAACATCTGGAAAAAGAAGAGTCAGCACTTAGGCTGATCTGAAGCATATTGAAGCTGAAGGACAGGTTCTCATTGACTTCAAAGGGCTTTGAATTAACAAAACCTTAGTGAGCTTCTGGTATTTGTGACTCTCCCAAGATCAACTGGCTAAAATTTAAGATATTATATAACTTTCAGAACCTTTGAAAATTTTAGCTGCATTTGTTTGAGCTTAAAAAGTTTAAACACAGCATATGTTAATCACGTATAAAGATCTTATGCATGCCTTTTTTCACTTTCAAGGTACCAAGGGTCTGGGAGCTTGAAGGGAGTGGTGGGGTGTTTTTTGAGAATTTCAGCTGTCAGCTTTATAAAAGCCTCTGATTTTTAGTGAATAGATGAGTGCAGAATCTAGTTGAGTTACTACTTTGGAATCAATATCCTTTAACATCTG
This sequence comes from Actenoides hombroni, assembly GCA_024336885.1. Taxonomy (NCBI): domain Eukaryota; kingdom Metazoa; phylum Chordata; class Aves; order Coraciiformes; family Alcedinidae; genus Actenoides; species Actenoides hombroni. Next base: position 31,685,449 of record WUAM01000395.1, read on the forward strand.
TCTGCTGTGTATCCAGGATGTTGTGGACATCTGCGTTTGCTAAATGAGAAATGCTCTACTACAGATGTTGTGAAAAGGATCGGTCTGATGGAGAGAAAGGAGAACCAGAACCCCCTGGTTTTAATCTGATCTTACCTGCATGATTTAAGAACTATGGAGTTTGTTTCAGAGCTGTGGTATAGAGATGGCTTTTAAATGACACTGAGAGCAAAGCGGGAGCTTAAAGGACTGTTAAAGCACACTGAGTTAATGACAGGAAGTGCTGGAAAATACTTTCTGTACAGGTTTTAAGGAGAAAAATGTGTACAAAGGGGAAACTTTAGCATAGTTATCAAGGATTAACTTGTATTGCATTCAAAGACAAAAATACCAACTTTTCCGAGGTATACTGGAGATCGTTTGTGAGAAGCAGCAGTTCCTTTAATACATTGTCACTTCCTTCATATCAGTGTAAGGACTGAAGAATTATGTCTCTGCCAGCTTTTCTGGCTTCTATCAGGCAGTATCATACGAGAGTGCTTGGCCTCATTCTGTCTGCAGAAAGCTAGAATTTGCTTTAGTTGCATCCAAGTGTATGCATCTATCCGCCTTGACATCTAAAATATTTCATTTCAGGATGACTTATCTAGAGAAGTTTACAGAATAGAATAGTAAAGCCCTGGGTGCTGTTCTGTAGCTCAAAACTAAAAAGAACAGTCGATATGCTTCTCACAATTGGTAAGACAATTGGTAACTGGGGGAACATCAGGAGTATTACTGCATCTAGTCGTAGCCACTACGTGTGTGCTACTAATGGAGTAACCCCATTTTTGGACTTAAATTAGATGTACTGTTAAAGAGAGAAAATAAGTATGCATCTGCTATGAATTGGTGAAAATGAATATTGGACAATTTATCTCTAATTCTGTTAAACTGAATTAAGATTGTCATTTCAGTTGTACAGATCACATTCTCAAAGCTCTGTTCGCTAAGGTCTTGTCTCAAACTACTAAGATTAGCAGATTCTGCAACTTTGATCAGAAGCAAGAATAAAGAAGCCAGAAAGGTACGACATTTTCCAGTGCTAGGTATTGGTCATTCCTTCTCCTCCTTTTTGAAATATATGCAACCTTTACACATCTGAATTAGCAAGAATGCTGGTGCTTTAAGGGAGGAAAATTTGGCTTCATAGCACTGAGCATCTTTTCCTTTAAAAAAGCTGAATTAAACTTTAATAGGAGGAAGCATTTGCTCACTCAGGGATTCCCACTCCTGATTCCTTTTGCTGTTAAATCCTTTGAAAAGCAAGCCCTGAACTTAGTTCAGAATCTTGGTAAAATTAGTGCTTCAGCACCCCATTAAACCCTCCTTTAACAGGAGGGAAAAGAATTGCTTTTATATTACCTTGAGATTTAGAAGGTCTCTTAGATTTTTCTGATCCACGTGTCTTAATTTATACATAATATTCTTCATCAGTAGACCTTTTTGAGTAAAAAATTATGTAGGCTTAAGCATTTGCAATATCAAAAGCCACGAACAGCCCGTTTCCATATAAAGGCACCTGTTTTTTTCAGTTACTGCCCAAGTGGAAATAAGGTAAAGAAATTGTTTTGCTCTTTGGTGGCTCGAGGGCATTACATAACTAAAAATTGCGTGTATCCTTTTTGAGAATAATACACATAGGAAGATGCAGGTTTCAAAGAACACTGTAGGAGAATTGAGTAAAAACACATACAAAGGATGTGTCATTCCAGGTTTTTAAAAGAAACCCAACAGGTTGTTAAGGGAAACGTAAGCCATCGTTGTGGAAAAGTTAAAATAAACTCAGAAATAAAGCTGTTTCAAGTAACGACTTTAAAGCAGGTCCTGAACAGGAACAATTTATGTTCCCCTTGGAACATTCTGAGTGCAGTTCCTTAGCAATAAGAATATCCTGCTTTTGAGTGAGAGAGCGCAAAATTTTTCGTACTGAGGTGTGGCTTTATTGCACGTAGAGCAATGTATTAAAAGGGCAGTTTTCAAACTGCTAGCTTAAAAATAAACTACTGAAGATGCAGTTATTTCCTACGTATCTGTACACAGTGCCTGACTGTTTCTGCTTACAGTAGTAGCTGTGGTTGTCTTAAGACGTTATCCTGTTCTGTAGTCTACCTCTTTCCCCTTAGGTGCAGTGGCTGCTTTGACAGTACTGTTCATCCCAAAGGTTGTCTTTTATCCATCCTAATGTCTTAGTTACTGCCCTGTGTTACTGCCTGTTCTTGTCATGGTTTAGTCCACGTATGCGTTCTCCTACCACCAACCACCACTTCCGACTTGTTCTGCTGACTTGTTCTCCTTTGTCTTATATAGCATCTTAACAAAGAGTAAGCTATGCACTTGAAGGGTGTGTACTTAAAGGGATAATGTCAATACAAAAGCAATCATAGTTGAAATTCATTAGGGAATGTAGACCTTTAGCGTACTTCATGCATTTCCCTGTTTAAAGGAGGACACTGAGGAACATTTGGTTATTTTAATTTTGCATGTGAATTACGTGTTTTGGAGTGCAAAGAGACTGATGCAGGGAAAAAAAAAAAATCTGAGCAGCTCAGGCTTCAGAAGTATTCTGTGCTTCAGTTTGACACTGTCTGTGTGATTCTTGGAGCCTGTGAGCAGATGAACAAGTTACTGTGTGGTAAGGTCTGGGGTGAATTGTCCACTTGGAGTAACAAAGGAGAGAACTGCACTCCTTGTCGTGTAAGGGCAAACGTGTCACCCCACAAAGTTCACTTCCCAGCTTAGATTTGTGGCAACACGTTTCTCAGCCTGGACCTTTGTTATTATTACTTGTTTGCTTACCGCTTTCCATGGAGAAAGTGCCTCCTGCTTTGTTCCCAGTTTAGTCTTATTGCCTGACTGTAGAGAAACGTCCATTCTAGATGCCGTTATCAGGTCCTGGCTCTCTATTTCCCGAGGTGGGATTGGGTTTGAGACTTGCTTTTGTGTTTAAGGCTTTTAGTGTTGTGCCCTTCCTCCTTTTGTGAAAAGGACAAAATATAGAGAAGTTCACTAACTTCTCATCCATGAACAAATGGGCTGAAATAGAGAGAAGGTTCCAACCTCCTCCTCCTCAGGGGGCTTGGTGAAAGAGGCTGTGGAGGAGGCAACAGCATGTACACTCATCAAGTTTTAAGATGACTGTTTGTTTTATTATTGGGTTGTAAAATTAGCGATGAAGTTATCTTTTTTTTTTAAAAAAAAAATCTTGCTTTAAGGATATTGTTTTAAGGGTAACTTTTGCATATTGACTAAATTTTCTCTAAACCTTCCTCCATTTTTATGTGATGTAATTAAATGTCATTTTCTGATGAACTTAACTTTTTTCTCACTTTTTTTTTTCCTCTTAATCTTGTTTTCTTTAGGCTTCCTTAAGCCAGATTTAATATTGATAGAATGAAAAAGTTTAAGAGGAGACTTTCCTTAACCTTGCGTGGAAGCCAGACCATTGATGAATCACTGTCTGAGCTAGCGGAACAGATGACAATTGAAGAAAACAGCAGCAAAGACAACGGTAAGCGTATCTTTCACTGTGGAAAATGTAAGAATCTTGTCAAGCCCCACTCAAACGAGCATTGCTGGGTTTTAGCTCAGTTGTTGCAATTGCATGGACTTCCTCACTAACGTTTTCTTTTGCTTTACCTCACATTTGAATACCCGAGTTCTTTTAACAGGTTAGTGTGTTGTCACGTGTTGGTTTGGTTTGCTCTGGTGTTGAGCTGTTACACGGCTGTTTGTTAAAAGCTATCTAAATTGGTATTTCAATGTGTAGTGCAGCAAGGATCATAGATGCTCTTTTAGTAAATAAACCTATTATTGTATGAATTCAGTGGGTCTTACATCAACTTCATATGGCTTCAAATTCTTTTTTTTTTTCCTCAAAATCATTATTTGGTAATATGATTGGCAGTAACTGCTTAAATATTATAAATAATGCTGTTTGCCTTATCATTGGTGATGCAGTGCACTAGTCTGAGAATTCTGTCAGCTCTTCATGTCTCTGAATTCTCTTCAGCAATATGAAGGTGACTAGAAACATTCAGAATAACCAGCTTGCTTTCTATTCTTATGCTGATCCCATAAATGTACTGGCTGCGATGAAGTCCACCTTAGTGATGGTACCACTTCTGAATGCAATCTGCAGTAAAAATGACTGGGAGAGATTTTGTTGCTTTGTTCTGTGTCCTGCAACATTTAAGTCATACTTCATCCTCTATGCTGATTAGTGTTTTTTCTTGCTCTGGTGACATCTAAGATTTTCTCAAGAATCAAGTGATCTGAATTTTTATCCCTGCCCCCTGCCTCATACCAATAAATGATTCTGAATTTTCCCACTGAAAACTGACAAGGCTGCAAGATCTGAGCAGAAGTAGAGTCAGTGGAATTTCCCTGAAGACTTTTAAAACCCCATCCAAGATCTGTTGCATAGCAGACTTTTGAAAGCTGAATTCACCTTTAGCAAAACAACGCTACTCAGGCTTTTCAATTTTACCTGAAATGATAATTGTGTAGTATTTTTGCACTGATACCCACCAGGTACTTTCTGAGACACTGAGCAGTTGTCTCACATTATCTTGTTACTGATGTGTATTTTTTTCAGACTGTATATACTTCTGACAGATGGATTTCATTATGCAGATAAGTGCTAAGAATATTTGACGCTGGGAAATGAGCATGGAGAATTATCACCATCATCAGTGAATGTGAACTGGATTGCTGAATTGATTCAGCTAAAATAGATTCAGCAAAAAACTATTTTTTTTTCTTTTTTTTTTTTCTTTGTTTTTCTTAAACTGGACTGTCATTCTGGGTGCCAGATCAAGGGAAAGAGGACTCGATAATCTGTTTACAGAAACATGAGCTTACGCTATCTTAAACTACGCCTGAATCTATTTGAAGTTTGTAGTAGTTATCTGAGAATTATCTCAGACAGCAATACTTAGATGTCTTCTGCGTGCTTGTGACCAAACTTCGACAAGCTTAACTTCTCAGTAGATATCTGAAGTGATAAAATGTTTCTAATTACAATTTCAGTATTTAGCTTTTAGTGCTCCTTTTATTTTGCTCTCTACATGATTTCATTGGCTAAAAGGAAGCTTATATGCTATGCTTACAACTGCAAAATGTTAGTGCGTTAGTAGAGTATCTTCAGATAGACTAAGGTGTTGTCAATCCTCTAAAAGAGGAAGAATAATAAATATAAACTGTGCTTTTGCTATGCATAATCTTTAATTCATCATTTTATGTAATTTTAAAAAGTTTTACTGACATTTGCTTCCTTTTTCTGGTACTTCTAGAACGCAGACATTAGTATTTGTCCTATCTTTGATCATGGAGAGAAGAACAGGATACTACTTAGTGGATTTCCCCTCTACCCCCACCCTCCCCCAACTTTGTTTTTTCTTTTTAACCCTGCTTAGAAAACAGGGTTGGAAAATGCTTGCTACATCATTTAGTCCTGCTTTTCTAAAGGAAGCTCTAACTTTCCCACAGATCAGGATATTTTGGAAGGAGTGGTTTTCAGACAGACCATAGGATTCAGAGTTTGGTCAACAACAATTGCTGGAGAAAAGAGTCAGGAAACAAGTTCTCCCTTTTGGTGAAAGACTAAGTTTGGTAGAGAACATAGCCTGGAATAAAAATCCTTCAGTGGACTATATTTACTTACAGAGAAGAGCGCCTAAAGGAGGAAGGTTTGCCTTGGATCTTAGGAAATCAGAGTCCTAAGGAGCCTGTACTAGCTCTGAATATCCAGCTGGGACACATGAGAGGATGTAGTCTCTTGAAGAATAGTTTATAAAGTGATAGCTGCATTAAGATCTTGAAAGCACATCTTTTACTGTGATGGTGCTGATCGCAGAAGGCAGGAGTAACCATCTCCCTAGTTTTGCTTTTAAGAAGAATAAATAGCTCTTTTACCCTGTGGAACAGAAAAACACAAATGTGCCCAGTTTTCAGGCTTTGGATAAAGTTCTTAAAAGAACTTAAAAAACACAGTCTGGTAAATCAAAGGCAAGCCAGTATCTTGATCTATGGAGATTCAAAGTCAGGGATACAAACAGTCTTCAGAAAGTGGTTCTTCATATGTAGTTTATTTTCAACCACCATGAACTTGAGAAATGAGAGTTGAAGGGCACTTTAATGGTTCTTCTCATGCCAGAAGGCAAGAATAGATCCTGAACACTGAAGGCCTTTACAGCAGAGTTGTTGTCCAATTTTGGTTTGTTTTATCTTCCTAGGAAATGCCCTGTCTTGTCTCCTGTCATTCAGTTCTGACGGCTGTGTTCATTGAAGGATGTCATTTTACGCGTGCTAGCTTTTTTTCCTTGATAGAGAGTGGCTGTGTTACTGGGCCGTAGGGGTTGTAGAGACTGCATCCATAGAAACCCAAATCTGTGCTGACCTAGGATTCATGCTCATCTCCAATTTTCCCGTACATGTCCTGTAAAATATTGATAATAAAAGTTCCAGTTCAGGACTGCAATTCTAGATGTAGATCACGTGAATGCAGTACCAGGAACCTTTCCTTATGGTCACCCTTTGGCAATAACCTCAGCCCCCTGCCAAATGTTTCCTTTCACAGAACGGTTGCCTCAGATGTCAAATAACTGCCGCTGCAATCTGGGGGCCCACCTTGTCATTAGCTTCAGCTTTGAGTGGGTTGTTTGAAGATTTAAAGAACAGTACTCCTAATGCAGAACAAATTGTCCCTTTTGTAGTTCACAGACATAAAAATAGATATGTAACTTTTTCTTTGCAGTGCATTCATACCGCTAAATCAGCTAACATTTTGTCCGCGGTCCCATCTCATATACAGCCTCCTTCACTGCATGATGTCAGTACAGTCTCAGTATGCAGCACTCATCCACCAGCAGCAAAATGGGATTAGCAGGGATCAGCCCATATTGTTTGATGCCGTAGCATAGAGCTATTGCACTGAATGTGGAATAACCCAACAGTTTTGGGTTTGATTTTGGGTGTTTTGGAACGCCATCAAATTATTTAGTGACCAGAAACCTATATATAATAAAATCTACCTTACAGATTATGTTCTGCATAATTGGTTTCTGGGTGAGGAGGCATAAACCATAAAAATAGAGGGACTAGTGAAATGTGTGACAGACATCTGAAGCCTTATGAACTGTGGACTGTATGAACTATACTTTGTGCTATTCTTTTACCTAAGTTTTTATGATATAAAACCAATTAGTTGGATTTGTTGTTTATTTTTCATTCTGTCTTCATTCAAGCACACTAACAGAAGTGCCAGCTTGCTTTTTTAATTCTTGGTTCTACCTTAATATATGTATTCAGCTTAGCATTAAAAATACTCGATGATGACTTGTAGTAGTTGACAACTAAATTTGCTCCTGAAATTTTTCCTTGCCAGTAACATACTAATGAAATTTGGCTAGAAGTAACATCCAAATCATGCATATTTAAAGCCAAATTAACTGCAAAATTTATGCAAATACTTTAAATATGTATGAATATGCTAATGGAAATGAAAAATGTGGCCAAATTGTCTAATATAATAGAATGCATTATCAAAAACTCCAAGCATGCTTTTAAGAATAATTACAAGATATGTTAAAAAATACATCCACAGTTCTTGCATAAATATATAAGTAACTTGGAAAGCCATTCTGTATTGCCAGTTTTTACTTGATATATGAGAAATATACACATATACATACTAAAGCAAAACAAATGAGATTTGATAGAAATGGCTTAATGAATTTCTAGAATAATATTGATCTTCATTTGGTCTGTTTTAGCTCAGTGATGTGATCATAGGATCCAGTCTCACAAACACTTGCATAATTTTTTTGTAATTTTACAGGTGTGAGTAATAATGGAAGGATCAGCTACAGTAAAGTGCGTAAGTGTTTTTTAGGTTCAAGGCCTTAACGACCAGTTAATACTCCGATCTGAGGAATGAATGTTTCTAAAAATCAACATACTGCTCTGCTGTCTCAGAACATCCAAATGTCGTTGTCGTTGTAGTCATTTCATATCATCTTTGGTACAGCTGAGAAACTCCCATTCCATCTGCTATGTGTGATTCCTCGAGTTTGGAAGGAAAACAGTGTGTTGCGACATATTTTCAAGACAGTGTTTTTGAATTGAAAATATAAGCACAGAAAGACTTACTGGTAATACATCAATAATGTTTCTCTGTTAATACTGGAGGAAGGTAGCATTATAAAAATATTGGGGAGGAGGGGAAGTCCCCAGAAGGTCTAGAGCTCCTTCTAGAGCTGCAGATTACTGCAAATAACTGGCAGTTGTCACAGCTAACACTGAACCTTGTACTGTCCCTTACACTGACAATGTTTATATTATAGCCTGTCTGTACCCTTCTGTGCTGTGGCACACATAAATTGTTGTTATTACTGTTCAGATGGGTTTCTCCATCACACATACGCTACACAACATAATGTTCTTTCTTCCCTTCTGTTTTAATTTGTATCTTTCCACAAAACTTGGAGGCTCTATTAATTTGTAGAAGTGCTTACAAAGTAAAATGAGCATGAAAATTCAGTGCCTCAAAGCATGCTGCAGACTCTAGTCTTACGGGGGGGTGTCCACTCGGAAGTGTTTTCCTTCACAAGCGGAACACAAGTTTGGCAGGAGAACGTGATGCTTAGATGAAGAAGTATACTCTGTAAATCCACCAAATTTCTGCTAGTGTAGGCTCACTGATGGGTGTGGAGAGATTTGTTCTCAAATGGCATTCAGATAGACTTGTTAAGAGTAGAAAAGTAAAATACATATAACTAGCCAGCACAGTTATTTCTGAAAGTAAAGCAAAAACTATCCAGATTCTTGGTTTCAAGATTTTGTTGGCAGTGTGGCCTCACATATGGTTGTGTTGGGAGCTCCAGGGTAGTTGCAGGGGGGACGCAAGCACAGAGGCCAGGGTTACTTGTGTTTTGGCTATGATGCTGACTTAAATTGACTTTAATTGTACCTGAGTCAGTGTTGTGAAGGATTTGGTGTAGTGTGATGAATTTTGGAGTTAGGCTTTCTAAAGGGAAGATCAGTAACTGGTTGCGTGTCGTGCATACATGATTGGTGGTATGGGACTGCCATGCTTATGTTCCAATGAGCAAACTTCAGCATTATCTTTTAAACAGTATGAAATACATAAAACTCAAAGGCAGGTTTTTAGCTTTGAATATGTTTCATTTGATTGTGATCTTCTTTGTCTTGGTATCTAGACTGAAGGCAAAATCTCACTGTATGTGAACTCAACTTTGAAAGGCTATCTGTAGTGTTTTTTAGATTTCCTTGATACCATTCTTTGCCATGTATATTATCTCCTGTTTTGTAGTTTAAACAGACTCTTGGGAAAAATTTCTGTCCCTTGTGTTCCAAATTTTTAAAAAAAAACCAGTTTACAAGACATTACAGTGCCAGTTTAATCATTGAGGTACTTCATTTCTGGGCAAAACATGAGGACTGTTTCATTAGGTTTCTATCAGCATATTTCTTCAAATGTGCTTCCAATATTTTTGCTCTCTGTCTTTCAAGTGAAGAACGTTTGCTCTGGCCATGACTGCTATACTCAGGTGGATTAATTTTGAGAATAGGAGGAATCCCTTGAGGTTCTGCTAAGTTTTTAATATTGTAATAGTCAATAATTTGAAGGTTTCATCTTATTTAATGAATAAATACAGGTTTAAGTGGCATCGAGTGGTTGCTCTATTTTTAGAGTGGCTTAATGTTTTCCTGGGTATCACATAACAGTCCAAGGAAACAACCTCATAAAATAATGTATAAATATACAGTATTTTACACAGTGCTCCTCATACAGCTCCCTGAGAATACAGATATAGCAATCGTATAGCTGCTTTGGGTTATTTAAATATTTCTTCTACATGAACCATCACCTAATTTTGCTGAATGGGTCTGACAGCCTCACAGCAGTGTAATTAAATGTTGTAAGGTGCAGCACAACAGCTCTAAAATGTCAGAAATTCACCTGCTTACACTCCAGGATTTCTGAAGAAATAAAGAGCTTCTTGACAGCAGCTTCTTCACAAAATCATTTTGTTCAAAGTATTTTGTATGGCAAGTCCAAAAAAAATCAGTCTTTATGGCCAATAGACATGTAAAAATGAAGTAAATGTTAATAGAGCATGCATTCAGATAAGTTAAGTGAATGTGTAGTAGATGATGCCAAAATACAATTAAGCTGTGCAACAGCAGCATTTGAGACTGTCAGTGTAAATAATTTAAAAAGATTATTGTGATGGATGAGTGCATGACTATTTAGAGAATGAATACTTAGCTTCACATTTGTAAAGTCTTGACACTTTCCCATTCTCTATCAAAATGGAAAAGAAAAGCACAAATAACCTCTTCTGGAGCAAGGGTGAGGTCAAGGTAGGTAGAAAAGAAACTGCATAGAGTCCTGTCCTATAAAAAACAGTAGCTGATTCTCAGGGTGTTTAGTGAGATTTAGTTGAGGCAGTCAGAAGTCAAGCTGCAACTACAAGTGGCAAATGAGGGTCTGCCTTAGCTGTCCTGTCAGCAGCCACACCCTGTGTGCCCTGTGACCTAGTTCAAAAACGTAAATCAAAAATACATTCCTTTTTTGCTGGGGGAGGACCTTGAGCAACCTTTTTGGTAGCAGCAGTAGCAGGCCTGCTGTTGCACAAAAGTTCATCCTTAGATAGAACATGGAGCGTGCCTGGGTTCAATCCCTATTATATAGCCAAATCAGAGACTGTAAATGCTGTGTCTCTTCTATCTGCCATTTTTTGATTAGAAACCTGTTCTTGTATACTTCATTTGTAAGAAATGAAAATACATATTTATGTATTTGTATGGTTTCCATGTCCAGAATGGATAATGGTTACTGAATAATACATCATCTTGCAGACTTACTCATCTCTATCAGAGATGCTTGATTTAAGGGAATCTGTCCCCGTGTATGACTGGTGATTTTGATTCTGGATTCAAGCTAGCTGAAGCAAGTATAATTCCAAAATTCAGGCAGTGAGATCTGAAAGCCAACTTGGTCGTTTTGTCATATAATGGAAGTGCTCCTGGGACATAAAAAAGAGGTAGTTGAATCTGCGCTATTATGTATTCATAAAATGTGGTTTCAAATGCATTTGCATTCCTAATGGTAACCCTTTCTTTCTTTAATCCACCAGCTGACTGACATGTGACAGTATATCAGTGGCTGAGGCCTTGCATAGAAACGCCAGGGAATTCTGCAGGCCTTCTGGGGCTTAGATTAAGTAAATCCAGTTAAGTAAATCCAGCGCAGGGAAGGAAGCGGTAGTGTGGCTCTTTAAGATAGATGGACAAGGTAAACACTGAGGATTTATTGAAAAATTGCTTAACTTGGGAGTAATTTCAGGTCAGTTTGTGGTTCATTTAAATTGCAGTTAAAGGAAAAAGAGAAGGACATCTTTATAAACTCATAGAATAGTTGGCTTTAACTAGTTCCTTAGACAAGCTTCAGGGTTATATGCGCTATAGTTTTACTTGACTTTGGCAGTTCCCCTAACTGAAATAAAAAAATCTCTTCTGCTTACCTTCAAGCATAAATTTCTGTCCTTTCACCATTGAAAGATTTCAGTAGTTCCTTTGAGTTATTTTCTGTTCTTGTACGTTTGTTAGCATGGGTGTTGGCATTATTTCAAGCTTAGCGAAGCGGTGGTACCTTACTGGGTACTTCAGTTCCTTAAAATATATGTGTGTATTCTGAAACAGATCAGCAACACAGTCTAGCAGCTCTTACAACACTGGTAAGCCAAGCTGCTTGCGTTGTAGACAGCATTTTCTCTGAACAGTGCCGTTGTTGTAGCTACGTCGCGTTATGCCAATAATAGCGGAAGTTTGAATGATAGGATGCAAGAACTACAACAAAATGATCCAAATGAAATAAACTGGCAGCTCAGCATTTGCCAAACTTGAAAATCAAGTCATTACAACAGTGCACAGTCACCATGTATTGCCCAATGTTAAACCTTGCTTAGGTTGCACACTTAAGCAACGTAATACGGATGTGGCATTAAAAAAAACAACCAAAGTGTGTATATATGTGTGTGTGTTTATGTATGTGTGTATATATATATAAAATTTCAAAAAAACCCAGAACAACAACACAGGACACAGCCATATTTCAAGAAGTGTTCAGGGCCATTGGAAAGAAAACGGCGTGTTCGTCCTGTATGCCAGAATAATAATAATAAATGTTCTCATTCAGAATGTTTGAGTTAACTTTTTTTCACATTTAAAAACTGGATTTGCAGGATAGCTCAGTAGGTTGCGTAAGGAATGTAAGAATTGAAGTGACATCCTTGAAAGATGAGTCAAAGATGAAGTGATTTTGTAGCCCAGATGAGAAGAGTATATAATAACAGTTGACCAAATACAATTAAAAAAAGAACCATTGAGAAGTCTCTCTTTCTGCTCACTTTTCCATATTTGTAAGTTTTAACAGTTTGGAATTACAGTTTATAGAGCAGGGTGGGGAAAGAGAGTTGGAGGTAATTAATAAGGCCCTCGCTGGAGTGGTCGTGCCAACAGGAGCTAACTGCCCAGGTGCTGCAGAAGTCTTGCACGGTAAGATGGCTGCAGTTCTGCCTTTCTGTTCTTAAGGCTCTGAGGATGACATTTGAGGGCAAATCTAAAATTAGAGCCCGAAATATAACACCATTTCCCCAGAGTACTGTACTGGTTTTCTAGTTCAGGAACTTCCTGAACTAGGTGAGTCTGTGCAGTTAGTAACCCTGAGCAGGTCTCTCGTTCGTGCATGATACTCAAAATGGAGTAGATACAAATGCTTGCATAGTGGCAGATTTTCTGGTGGGTTTCTACCCCCCTTTTAATTTCTATCATTCATTTTGTCTGTGGCTGAATATTAAAGCAGTAGCACTGTGAAAATACCTATTGTGCCACTGGAAACACCTCCATCATGTCAGCTAAGCCTTTGAGTGCTGACTGAATCATACTTACCAAGTACAATGACACTAATGGAAGGAATGTTTATGAGTTTTATACAGGGAAACTTCTTTTTATAAAGACAAACCAAACCCTTAATCACAGATAAAATTACAAGAAGCAGTTTATACGTGTATGTAGTAAAGGTGTTTAACTTTTACAAGCTTGATTCCTCTAATTCGAGACCAAGCAGTTGCACTAAATTCACACCTTAAAAACCACAGCGTTACCCTTTAAATGTAGTGATTCAACATATTAATAATCCTGAAAATAAAACCCACCAATTCTCTAAGAGAATTAAATGCAATTGTAGCTTTGGAAGAAGCACTTGGGGATCTTAGGTCAGAGGGAGTTAAATACTTTTTTTTCAAAAGCATTTTCTTTCAGTCTTGTATCTCAAATGCACAAAACTAGTAATAAACTGTCTTGGAAATTAATTTCCAACAAGAGTTTGCTTGATCATATTCAACATTTGTTCCAGGTCTTAGCTGTTACTGTCACATTTGCGGGAGGAGGCAGCACATGGTGCAGAATTAATGTGAACATAGTTTCTAGCATACAGCAATGCAAATTGAACTGTATATAACAAAAATACTTTTCCAGACCATAAGTCTGTATGTTACTATTGTAATACGCCATGTGCTCCCCTTTTTTTGTAAATTAATGTGTACTTGGATTTAAAAAAAGATCGTAAGCAAGTTAATACTTCTCTTAGTCAGAAGTTTACTAGTAATCTGAGAGTTTTTGTAACCTCCATTTCATTGTCAGCTGGTAGTTAGGCCTGTCCTACTACATGACCCATATCATAGTTACTAAATTTCATAATGGGCTCTGTAATTTAGAACGATACTTACAACAGCGGAGGAAGGTAATAGTTGCCCGTAATGGCAAAAGTTATTTCTGTATAATTGGATCTATGTGAACCATTTGTCTTTCATTTTTATATAATTTTGCTGTTTGCTTATTTACGTGGTTGATATTTATCCTTGTATTTGAGATTAATGTTTCATGTTAGGATATTTTAGGCCTTTTTTTAAACTGTAAAATACATGCAAATATACCAATGCTACAAAGAAAACAAGTTTTTTAACCAGTCATCTCTGTTCATCACACTGTCCTGTTAGTAATGAACATACAACTCCATCTCCACTTAGTCACTCAGTGTATACATAAATTCTGGCCTTTTTGATGGAGAGCTTATTTTTAGCACGAGTAGATAAAAGCTGTATCATACAAGGGAAATTATCAATTCTGTGCTTTGTTAATGCAGCTATAGTCCACGTGTCTATATGTTTCCATATGGTTGGAAATCCTCAGTGACTGTGAGTGTATAGGGGTGAGTATGGGTGGCCAGGCTGGCTGAGGTGTGTACTGTCACACTCGCAGGCAGAGTTTTGATTCCAGCCCTACAGCCCTGCCCCTTTTCCTGTGCTGCTTTTGGTGCTTCTCCAGCCTTTATTGAGGTGGATCCTGGTATCTTCAGTTTCTCATTAGGATGAGAAAAGTAGTGTTTCTTTTGATGCAGAATTGGCATTTTTGTGCCGAGACCATAATCTTACCGTGAGAGGTGCATTTGCAGTTACCAAGCATCTGTCTTTTGCAGCACTTTGCTCAGAACCTTCCAAAGCGTAAGGCTATTGACACTAGTGGCGGAGCTCAAAAATATTTGAGTGATTTCTAGCAATACATATCCAACCTAACAGAGAAAAAAAAAAAAATCTGAGGATTTTCTTCCTGGTTTTATTATTAGGGCTTCAAAGCAAAATTAAAAATGGAGGTACTTCTGCTTTGCTTGGTGTGGAGTGGGGCTTGGTCAAAGGGAGCAGAGTTTTATTAGAGTTTCCCAGAAGAAAAAACATCTCTGAGTTGGCTATCTTTTTTCATTAAAAATCAGGTTTAGAAACAATTAAAATGAAGTAGCGTTACTTACTTAGTATATATTACTTATTGTTTATATAAGGAATACAGATGAACTGCTAACTTTAAAATTAGGCAGACTAGCCACTAAAACCCACCAAGCATCATAGTTATAACCAGCCATGACTGTCTCAACAGAACAAACTATGTACTCATCAGGTATTTGGATTTTCAGTGTTATCGTGCATTTGTTTAGCACTGTGTGTAAACTCACTTTGAAGTTTTTAGCCTAGAAACTAAACCAAATTCAAGTCAAGGATTACTAAGAAAATTGGAAAGCAGAAAGCAGATTTTAATCTATAAAAAGAAAAATGCAGTAGTTGTGCTGTAGACGAACCTGTTCCCTGTCATGTGGAAATAGGAATAGATTCTATTCAAAATTTGATGGGGAATTTGCTGCCTGCTGTCTTAGGATAAATCTGGCGGTGAGGGCACACAACAGGAAGGTTGATACTGCTCTTAAATCAAAAAGGGATGATGCAGCATGTTAGGAACACAAATAAGGATTTGGGACAGAGATGTGCAGAGTTTTGAAAGTGAAAACATTGATCATATTTCACAAGTATATACAGAAACGTCTGGTTTTGCTCCTGTTTGCTTTGAAGCTGTGTTTATGAAGGATGCTAACTGAAAGATGCTGATGTGTACTGTCACATTCCAATATCTACCTGAAGCATTTTGTTTTGGCTTTTTTTTTTTTTTTTCCCCCTGCAGCAGCTATTATTTTCCTTCAACATAGAAATTCTGCTTTCTGTGAAATAAAATCTCCTAGGTATATAATTTCTATCTTATTTTGGAGGGGAAGGCAAGATTTTTGGGGTCCCTGCATGTGAGAATATGTGTTGAGGTGATGAAGTAGCATCCCAGACTGCTCCTTGTCCCAGTAGGTGTGAGTGAAGCTCTGAGCAGATCCCAGCTGAGTTACTCCCTGGGAGCAGTGGCCGCAGAAATGCCCTTGGAGGTGCCACTGCATTCAGTAGCACTTGTGCTGTAGTTGCTCAGTGAGTGGCTGCTGCCTTTTCTGTCTTCCAAATAATACTAAACAACACGTATCAGTCATGGTAATAAGAATGAAATGATGGAAAACCAAAATTACTTGATCTGTAGTGTTGTTTGGACATATCTTCTGGGCTTTTTCCTAGTAGGGGGACAGGGCTTGTATGTGATTCTGATCTCTAGGTACTTTTCCTGTAGTGAGAGTATTTCTTCTTTAATTTCTTGGGTGAA
This sequence comes from Actenoides hombroni, assembly GCA_024336885.1. Taxonomy (NCBI): domain Eukaryota; kingdom Metazoa; phylum Chordata; class Aves; order Coraciiformes; family Alcedinidae; genus Actenoides; species Actenoides hombroni. The sequence continues at coordinate 31,701,574 of WUAM01000395.1, forward strand.
TGACTTCAGTAGTGGTTCTGATAAGTCCAGTTTTGTGACAGTCAATACAGGCTGACATCTGTTCTGCTTCTTGGTGGGGGTAAAAAAATCCTCTGTGTTTTTAAACTGCTTCTAGTACCTTGGCAATACCCGAGTGCTAGTTATGTGTGCAGAATCAAGTTGCTGAGAGGACATGAACACTCAAGTTCTGTGCGTATTTATATATAAGATTTTAAAATTTGTAATGTTTTGACTTTTTTAGAAAATGCTTATCAATAATAAGTTAAAAAAAATAAATCTTAACAATCCTGGTTTTAAGTCTAAGTACAGTGAACTGTTTGAGACGCAATCCAATGGAAAGCAAAAATAACTTAATGAGTACTTAATTCTTTTTATATCCTCTAAGTTAATAACCTTAATTATGTCATGACAGCTCTGGTGGGTATAGATGGGTACATTTTCTTTGTAAGGCCTTCCAGTAGCAAGGCCATATTACTGGTGACTCAAGTATTTTTAAAGGGAGAATATTTCCAAAGACTTGTGGTTGAAGTTGCTCATCATGTGAGTTGATCTAACAGCTGATCTGTTTAAGTTATAGTAAAGATGAAACACTGAGCAATAAGACAAATGATTCACAAGAAAATAATTATACTGATATGAAAAAAACCTACATTCTGGTTGTATTCACTTTTTCAGACTGTATAGTCAGATTATTTACTGAGCCAGCAGCAGTGACAATCGATAATGAAACTTGGGTGATATTTGATGCCATGTTTTAATTTGTTAATTAATTATTAATTTGTTAATAGAGAAATGGCAGTAGTATGATGGTCTACTGCTAGTGTGAAAAAGATTTTTACCAGAGTGGTGATTTCCTGTCTAGTAACTTGTTTTTTTTTCTTTTTTCTTTTTTTTTTTTTTTCTTTCCTTCTCCTTCTGACATGTTCCTGACACTCCTACTTGCTTGTGGGAATGAATATTTTGATCCTTGTGACTTGTAGAGCCTATTGTGAAGAATGGCAGGCCTCCAACGTCTCACAGCATGCACTCATTTCTCCACCAATACACAGGATCTTTCAAGAAGCCCCCTTTACGGAGACCACATAGCGTCATAGGGGGCAGCCTCGGCTCTTTCATGGCAATGCCCAGAAATGGGAGCAGATTAGGTAATTTACTACATTGTTTAAAGTTCATTTTTCTATGAAGAATAATGTCTGTATTGATTCTTAGCAAGAGATACAGTTATTCTAATGCTTTAACAAATCTCTGGGAATGCAGTAAGCTTTTTCTGGACTTGTTAGAGAAACTTGTTTTTAAGGTACTGGATGTCTCTTGAGATTTTCAGAAAAAAAAGGAATTACAAGAACATACAGAAGTCACCCAGGAATTTTTCACAAGTTTCGAAGTTACAAAAGTTGCAAAATACTCTTTCTTAATATTTCTCAAGAAACCTGAATGTCCATCTCAGTTAAGCATTGGTGAGAACTACAGTAAATTGAATATGATAAAAGTAGAGGATAATCATCCTGGATGTGAAATTCAAAAAGAACTGTTGTATTCCATAGACATTTCATTATTATAAGAAAAAAAAAAAAAGCTTTTTTTCACTGGTAAATTAAGGCCACTCAACTATAATTATCTTTTTGTTGTGGTCCCAAGCTATATTTGAGGTTCTGTGGAGCAAATAAGTTATGATTTATTTTTTTACCTCCTTCAAGGATTTTTTTCATGTTGCTGCCTCCAGTCACCATTAATGTTTTAGCCTGCTTTTATGTTATTTTAAATTATGCTTAATTAATTGATACTAGGAAATGAGAGCAAGTCACAGTTAAATTAGAATTTTATTAATTTTTCAATCTTCTGCCCTCCTTTAGAAGTGTGACAAACTGATCTTCTTCAAGATTAAGTTAGGAGTCTTCAAGATAGTAGTCAAACCAGTTATATCCTTCTCTGCTGTAATACCACTCATCATGTTCAAAACCTTGCCTTTTTACTGTTTGTGCTGCCATTCAAACTGAAAAAAAAAATTCTATCCTCTTGAATCGATTTTAGCAGCTGTTATCATCACAGAAACAAACAGATTTTAGTGTCCACAGATTGACTGCTATAGCAATTCCTGATTTCACTCAAGTCCTATACACTTGATTTTTGGGTTTTTTTTCTTTTTTTATCCTAGCCAAACTTTGCTTAAGCTGCCCAGAATATAAGATAAAGTTGTAAAAAAAAAAAAAAAAATAAAAAATTAAAAATCTCTGGTTAGGTAGTCTTTTGTGGATTATTTGTCAAATCAGGTGTATAAAAAAAAAGTGTGCAGGAACAGCAGAGATGTATACTTCTGTAGTCATGCTGGTTTTGTATGTTGCCTTCAAAAACATTCTATAACATGTTAAAATGTAAATTTGCCAATAACATATTCCTCTTCAAGATGTCACTACGAACTTGAAATCAACTTTGCAAAAGTAAAATTCATAAGTAGATTTTTTGTTGGTTTTTTGAAATGATTTTCCAGTTTTCTCAAACCTTTATTTTTCACCTGAAAGAGATACTAATATGTAAGTATTGCAGAAGAATGCCATTAGTGTATTTGGTTTGGGGTTTTTTTTCAGGTGTTCAAGTTTTATAAGTGATTGAGTGTTTAAATAGCACTCACAGTTTTAATATATTAGTCTGTAGGAAATGTTATAGTAACATGTTTTAAATAGCTACAGATTCCTGTAGAATTTGTAATTTTGTTGTAGTATGGAATAGATTGCTGAGTATATATATGTATCTTAAACACATTACTGTGGATGAAATGATGCAATTAACGATGCCAGTCTTTTTTTTACTCCTCATTTGATGGAAGTTTAAGCTACTTCTACATGTTATCTAGTGGTAGATAATACAAATACAAGCATATGCAAGCATTTTACTAATGCTTTTTCTGTTCCTCTTTCATATCTTTCCTCCTTTTGTTTCTGCTGTACGAGAACAATCAGTGCTCAGCAGGGTGCTGAGGTTTTCTCCGTTGGGGTAATGAAGCTAGAAATGAAGTGGTCAAATATGCTATATGAGACTTTTAATTTTCTTTGCTTTCTTCATTCATCCTCTTTTCTTTCCATTTTTTTCCTCTGTTCCAGTGTGGAAAAATGCTGTCAGAGAGATATTCTTGAAATACCAGAAAATTATGGCAGTTAAAGGATGGTTATTTGGTTAAAAAACATTAAAATGAGACCTGCTACAGGTGCATCTTCACGCTGATTGCTTTTGAATAAAATTTTCAATATAAAAATTGTTTGAGAGGCCCAGGAGAGTTTTGGAGGTTCATTTGCTTTTTGAGCTCTGGACATTAGTTTCTGCTGTTGTCGTGATGTGTAAAATCCTAAAATACTTTTAAAATAATTTCTACTGAGAAACGTCTCTGCTAGTTTTATAGAATGTTTCGTAAATCTGATGTATAAAATTTTTGCTTTTGTTTAAAATTTTTTTATTTTTAATTTAGTATTCAGGTGCTATCATGATTTTTAATAACATAGATCATTCTCGGGTCAAATTAGAATCAGCCATGACGCTAATGTGAGTGAAGGTCTAGTTGAGGTGGGTTTTTTTTTTTGCTCACGTGTATCTACACAGCTTCTAAAGTCTTGCACCTCCAGAAACATTTATCTGCTGCAGTCCTCCATGGAGCCAGAATTCATAAACCGTTTTTGGATCTGACCTGGATGAATGCAGTCCCAACTGGGTTGTCTTTATTCCATATTTATATGACTGGGAACACTGGAGAGGCTCTTGGAAAGCCAACTGAAGCTACCCCTTCTGGTGAGCCTCAGTAGCTACCAGGGGAGAGTTTATCTCCGCTGTTGCCAGTTGTGTTGATCTAGTTATGGAGAAGTTTTGTTTCTTTGTCATAAATACTGGAATTGAAAGGAATGGTGTTTCCACACAGCTTCCCCAGTTTGGTAATGTTAACAGCAAAGGCAGTTTCTCACCGTGGCTTTCCTCAGCTTGAATCGTCGTTAGTGAAACTGGTCACAAAATGCAGCCACTTCCATAGAAGAGGAAGCTTTGGAAAGTGCACCTGGGGAGGAATCCAATATGCAAGTCACATGATTATTTTTGATAATAATAAAAATAAGATGGAAAGGTTATGCAGTCTTGCTACTGACTAATTAGTAAATATTATTTTAGCTCACTTGGAGGAGTTATTTGCTGCACTGTAGGGTTGCCTGTATGAATTCCTTCCATGGGGCATTCCTCACAGCTGAAATGAGGAGAGCCTTTGGGGTTTTTTTTAATGTATTTCCATGGTTTTCTTGTTACGTTACAGTCATCCACAGCTTTGCATTACATGGCCATACCAGCTATTTAACTACATCGGCAGTGTAAATTAAAATAAACATCTGTGTAAGAGAATGGTTTGGGTACTCGATAAAAGCAATTCAGTAACTTTTTGGACCATTCAAACCTCCGAAGACCAAGAAAGCTGGCTGTGCTGCAGGTGAACTCGCCCGTCGAAAAGCTTTGTGAAATTAAAGAAATATTGGCATGATTTTAATCTTTGCTTAATCAAATATTATCATCATGCACCTGTGTGCAGTGATGAAAACAACCAGCTTAATGTCGTATTTCTGCGTTTATGCTATTAAAATAATGAACATAAGGCTCTACTAATGCCTTTTTAATTGAATAAAAGGACGCATTTATATTTTATGATAACACAGTCAAGGTATTTTTAAAAAGCTTAAAAGTGTCCCTGTATAGAATATAATTAAATCATCTGCAGAGCTTTATAGATGGGAGCAGTTGGGTATTTAGCCCTTCAGAAATTCTGACATGTGCTTAATGGTAGATTTTTGGATACTGCAGCCGGTATCCTGCTTAAACCCTTTTGGTTATGGGTATGTAGCTTATCCAGACTTACCAGAATTAATCATATTGCAGCAGTAGCCAAAATAGACTGACCATCTTATTTAAGTTTTAAATACTCCATTTTTAGACTCGAATAGTACAGATCCACTTTTGTCTTTGCATTCCTGATAGATAAAGAGCAGAATCTCCTTGCAGCTACATTATCTGCTCCAAAGGTATGGGTTTATGCTACTAGCTCTTGAAATAGGACTTAGTTTATTATTGCACAGGTGGTCCTCTTGGTAGAAGAATTATCTTTGGCAACTAGGATGCTTTTTGTAGTTCAGAGCTTTCCATTTCAAAGTGTCATTTTTTTTTAATAGTAATTTCATATTAAGTGAGCTTTTGTGAATTGGATGTTGTATTTTAAAATCAGAAGTATTGATCACGTGACCAATTTAATAAGAGTCAATCGTTTTTAAAAAGATGTAATTGCTCCATGGCTTAGAATACAATCCTCCCTTAATTTCATCAGTCTTATTTTGTGAGGTTGCCCAGGTAACTGTCTCTTGTCTAGCTTCTCTAATGAAAATAAACTTTTGGGCCCAATCGGTGTGCTTGTACTAACATGAGGAAAACAGATTGGAGAACAACTGCCAGTAGCTGTTATAGTCAATTTTACAAACAGAATCTTGAGAGCTGTAGTTGCCAATATGACCTCTCAGAAAAATGTTTTAAAAGAGAAACTTTATTAAAGAACTGATACTGTGAATACAGCAATGCTGACATAACATCTTTGCTGCAAATAGTGTTTTCCATAATGCTTTTATATTACTAAAAATAATTTCCTGGTTTGTTAGGGATTTTTAAAGAAGACAGAGAATGAGAGAGGTTTCTTAGAGACGTGGCAAAAAAAAAAAAGTTGCATTTTGTCTGTTTAGCTTAAGGTTAAGACTGATCTTTAGGGACCACTTTCTGAAAGTCTTTTCCTCTAGTTCAAACTACCATACCTTTAGAAGCACTGATGAGTATTTACCTTGTTTGAAACAAGATTGCTTTTTATTATGCAAGGAGTGCAGCTTATTTTTTTTTCTCATTCAGTTCAAATCTGAGCATGGCTTGCAGGGAAAATTCTGATGCAATGTGGATTTTTTGATAGAAATCCAGTTTAGATCCACAATGCTGCTGGAAAATTTGCTTTGTGCATGAGACGCATGCTTAGTTCGTGTGCTTAATTACAGTACTTTGAGCTAAAATACATGCTGCCAATACCTTATGAGTTAATTCTTTTATATCTATTCTGTTTTCTGTAAAAGGAAATTCTTTGTACTGAGGAAGAATTTGATCCTTTGAAGTCAACATGATTCTGTGTGAGCCAACCTATATAAACATTTTAGAAGATGTGCTGATAACCAAACATTGGCCTAAAGGCTTTTTTTTTTTTTTCATAGAAAATCCAGCTTTCTTGCTTGTTGATAGTGAACACTTGCATTTCTCTGTTATGGTTTTGTTTGGTTTGGGGTTTTTTTGGGGGGGGTGGTGTTGGGTCTTTTTTTTCGGGTGGGTTTTTTGGGGTATTTTTTTGGGGTGGGGGAGTGTTGTGTTTTGTTTTCTATTATTATTGCTATGATTCTATGGAAATGCTAAATATTTTCAGGTATGTCAGTGGTAAGGCAGAATGACGCTCTGTGTGTTTTGCTAATATTAGTATTTTTTTCTAGTACAGTTCTTAGATTTTTCAGTTGATCCCCAGGTTCTCTTTTACCTATACAAGATAATGCTTAATACCAAGGATTAGGAGAGCACAGGTTGTCTTTTGAAGCACCTCCTTTATAGGTATAAGTATTTAATCTCTGTAGCCTATATAAAATATTTTAGACGTGATGATGGAGCATTACTCATAGTGAGTTGCTTGCATGACCAATTTCCTATTGTGTGTCCTTTAGCAAGTCTTTTGGCTCTTTATGCTGTTAGTGGCACCACCTTGATGTTATCTTCATTCATTACAGTGTTTGTCTTCCAAAGTCTGGAAGATCCTGTGGTGCTTAAAAGTAATGTCTGTACATAATATACATAAACTCTTTCGTGTGAATGAATCTACAGGATTGTGTTAAAAGTACCATTTTCAGTTGACATGAAGATTCTGCGAAGTCCTGTAACTCAGGCAGCCTGTTACCTAAATTCCTCCATAAGGTCACAAATTTAACTTGATTTCTTCCAAATATCAGGTCCTTTGCTGAATCCACTTGTGCATTGTAGGCATTTACTATTTGGACAGTCAAAATGCATCCCCTTCCTCCACACTGGGGGGGTTTATATTTGAAATTTCCAAATTTGGCATTTCTGAAAGTAACACCTATAGCTCTCGGATTTTATTAAGCTTTCTGAAGATACATTTAGGTTGCTAACATCAGGTAGTCTGATTTGAAAATATTAAATATTCTCAGTACTGTTTTATATCCAAGGTCAGCTAAAAGAGAAGAGGTACTTAGAGGAGTTCAGGAACTGAAGCTATGAGGGGAAGGTGGCTTATGAGAATTAAAATTGGGATTGGACTATCTCTCTTGTTTTGGAAAATTGAGTTCTGCTGCAAACCAAATAAGAAAAATAATGATAAAATTTGCATAGAAGTCCTGTAAAGTAATCCTGGTCATTTTGTGTTTCCTGAGCCATAAAAAGTACATTGAGACTACCATGATTGCCATGAGTCTTTTGCTCCCCCGTATAACCCAATGCACAGTAATTATACAGTTCTTTTCCATCAGTAACAAGAGGGATGTTTGATGGACTACTTACTAACCGTTTTCAATTCTTTGGATTATTTTTAAGATATTGTTCATGAAAATCTGAAGATGGGGTCAGATGGTGAAAGTGACCAGGCTTCCGGAACATCATCGGATGAAGTTCAGTCTCCCACAGGGGTTTGTCTCAGGAACCGGATACACAGGCGAATCTCAATGGAGGTAATTTACTTTTCATGTAAGGATCATTTAAATTGAGTAGAGTTGGGGCTTGCTTTAATTGTTTGTTATAACTTGTTATCTCCTCAGTTAACTCTGCTGGTTCTGACATACTGCGGGGAGCATTACTTTAATATTACTTAGATTTCTGTCTGGATTTGTCACCCAGAAATCAGATGTGTCTTGCATTCTTTACAAGCTGTTAATTTTGAAAAATTCAAATATGTTTAGAGTCAGATTTTTAGGAAGAATTTGTTAAGCATAGCAGTTGAATATCTTTGTCACGTTTTGTGCAATTCACTGAGTATATTCAAGAAGATGCACCATTTAGACACTTTTTTTATCACAGACTGTTTTCTAACATTTATAAAACTAATGCTACAGCAGCGATGATCCTGACTTCTTTAGCCTTTCCCTCTCTTCCTGTTTTTGAATGAACGGAACTTTACAGGATGGTAAACAAAAGGAGGAAAAGTACCTTATGAATAACTGTTCACATAATTTCCTTTATTTATGAGTCTCATTATGAATACTAGCCACCCTTGTGCTTGCTTTGTTGTCATTTCCCTTGGCGAAGAAAACCAGAACACGTCCCTGTTTCTTGAAGCATAAAAGTTACAGTTATAATGATTCCTTTGTTACAGAAGCATGTAAAATTTTGTAGCTGCTGCTTTATAGCATACATACCAATATGCATAGTTTGTAAGATTTTAAATCTTCATTCAAAGCCTGCTATCAGATATAGGATTGGAGAAACAGATCCGGATAAGTTACAGTAGGGTACATGTGCCAAAAATTTTTCATTTGTGAGGCGTTCCGTTATGCTTGGAATTTAAAGACTCCAAGCATGTTGTGCTGATCTGATTCCAAGAACTTGTGAATTATCTCTGTTAATTATTTATATGTTTCCTTGCGTCTGAGGGGTTTTGTCTTCAAATTCCTAAGCTTGTGTTTAATCTCAGGTTTGATCTACAGGCTGTTAAACGATTTACTTGGGAGAACTAAGGTGGATCTATTGATTTCTGCAGGATGTTTAACTTAAGAAAAAAAAGTCATTGTGAAAATTGTGCATCAGAATGCGTGCTGGAGAAGCTAAAATTAAGGAAATTATTATTAAATAATTATTAAGGGATTATTTACTTTTTGTCCCTTGTTTGTTTTTTTTGAAATGCACTTTTAGGACAGGAAAGAAACAAGGAAATCAAGGAAATAGTGAAATTAACACACGGCAATGGAAATGTCAAGTCTTCTAGAGAGGGCTAAGAACCACCAAAGGATTCTCTTGTAGATTAGGATTCAAAAACTCTTTAAAAAAAAAAATAATTTAATTACGAAAGAGCTCAGGAATAGCCATTAAAGTTCAGGAAATTACTTTAGTTTTTCAGAAGGTGTCAAATAAAAGCATCTTTTAATTGGCCTTTTTAATAATGAAACAATTCTAATATTACTGTTTCACAGACTTGGGGAAGCTTTCATTTAAGTTTTGTTTATCCAATGCTAATTTTTTCATTTTTCTCCAAATTCCAAATGCTTCTGTCTGGTTGTTGAAATTAGCATCATATTTTCATTCATGGCTCAGTCAATGAGAGCACTAATTTTTTTTGGCAGCTATTGATGTATAGTCTGTGAGAATTGCAATGTTTCCCCAGGTTGCTTCGGTACTGATACAGGGACTTTTCCAGTAAGGTTTCGAGTTAATGTCCAAGAACACTTTCACATCTGAATTTTAAGAATGCTGTCCTTGAGAGGTACTTTGGGTTGACTTACTTCTTAGAAGTGCTTTGTAGCAGAGGAGGTGGAGGTTTTACCTGTTTATGCATTCCAAAGGAAAAAAAAAAAATCTGGAACAATCTCTGTAGCTTTGGTTAAAATACCATTCTAATCATAATCCTTTCAGTCGACTTCCTCATTTCCTAAGTGCAAAGGCCTTAAGTGATTACACTGTCTATCTTTCCCTCCTCTTATTCTTCCCATGGGTCATTTTCTGTCAGTTTTGACAGATGGATAGAAATCTCAGATGCTAATTTTCTATTAATTGCTGTGAAAGAAAACGTTCTGCATCAGGAGAGATTGCTAATGCATCCACAGCTAGGAGAGATGCAGCCTTTATTAAACATCACAGCATCCACCTACTGATTTTGCTGATTGCAGAATGGGATCACTTACTGCTTTGGCCTTTGAGAGAACCAAAGAAAGATTTCCTCTTGTACCAGATTTTGCCTGCATGCCTTGGGTGATTTGTGTCATGGAGCTGGCTGGTTCAGTAGTAGTAATTTGATTATATATAAGAGAAACAAAAAAAAATCTTTGTTGTGAAGTAAGTTTCTCTCAGTTTTAATTTGCTGATACGTGGGGATCTGTCATCTCTAGACATTGCTGGGTAGCCTGCAGCCGTATTCCCTTTATAGTCATTTAGGATGAGTTATAGCTGTACTCTATACGTACGGTTGGAGTAAATTAGTGTGTGTGTGATAGGATGTTTTTGCTGTAGTCTGCTGAAGTCATTAGTCATGCTTGAAATCCATTGTAGAATGTATTTGATTAAATATACCAAGTTGTGTAAATTCAATAAAGCAGTATTCCTCGTTCCTCCGCATTAAGATGAATGTACCTGTCACTCTGACTATATCCTTTTTCTTCATGTTTAGTTTGTCCAATATTTACAGTATTTGTAATATTTTGTACGTAATTTCTTGGTTATATATGTTTGTTTCTCTCTGCTGAATTGACAAGAGTCCTGCTTTGTTTTGAAGGTAACTAATCAGGTAAAGCCAAAACCTTGGAACGGTCCTTCTTTATTTGTAAGAACTTTGTGTGTATAACCATATTTGTCATACTCAGCTTGAACTTTTAGAATTCTGAAAATTAGCAGCCCATTAAAAGGAAAAAAAAAACCAAACCAATTTTTTAAAATGCTTGCTGAAAACATTTGTACTGTAAACAAAGTGCTAATTACTAATACTCAGTATTGGTATTCCTGCAATGTTTTGTATTGTGTAATAATTCCTGCAATGTTTTGATTCTTAGTGTCCATCCACTGCAATGAATCATATAATAAAGCTGCTTTCTCTGTAATCGTTAATTAATTCAGAGATACAAATAAAATTGTTACATTGTCAAAGAGCAGACAGATTCCCTTGTTCAGAGCATATGAAAGTTTTTGTTGGGAAAGAGAATTTGATCTTTCTGAAGTTTTTGTATGGCGCTATCTGAGAAGATGAGAGACGTGCAAAACAGACAACAAAGATGGAACTGGAAAATGTGTGTGTGTGTAGCAGAATCTCCACAGCAATAGAGAGCTGAAATTTGATAACTATAACTTGACCTGACTTAGATAGGAAATCATCATACTGCAACATAAACTAAATATTGGATATTTATAAATATTTGGATATGAAGTGGTGATAGTGCAATGAGAGAGAATCTTGGTCTGCAGTGAAAAATCTGCTGAGGTGAAAACTTTCCATCCACAGTACCAGCCACGGAGATACCAGATTTCAATCTGTCATCCCCCCCTCCAAATGACATAAAATTTAGGCCAGCGTGGCTGTTACAGACAGGGAAATAATATTCTTCTGCTTCTGAATTTGACAACGCTGCAGTTGTGGGACTGGAATTTTTTATTTTTTTTTAAGTGATTGTTCATTGTTATCATGTGCTTAGAAAACAAAGAGGACATACCAGAATCTCTTTGTGGTGCCTAGATAAAGTTTATTTTGCCTGTAATTCACAGGCTACAAATGGTCTATAAAGCAGTTGCTTTGTTTTTTGGTTTGGGTTTTTTTTTTTCCCCTCCTCCTTCCTTCCCCTCATTTGGGAACCATGCTGACAGTAGGTGCAAGCATATATTATGTGAGGAATTTGGCTTCCAAACAGCTGTTAGGTTTTAATTAAATGTCTACTAATCTCACACTGATATTAACGATTACTTAGTAAATCAGTAAAAGAGTTTTATCAAAACAGATGCATAGAATCCTTTTTTGCAAGCGTCAGAAGCGGCACATTCCAGGAATCAATATATGTGTGTCTATATTATAAGCATAGCTGCTTTCCTCGTGTAATAAGAAACACTTCTTCAGATCATGGAGTTACAGCTTAAAGCATTTTCACTTTGATTTGCTGGAAGAGAAGACATGGGCAGTAATGCAGTAAGAGAAATTCATCTTTCAAGCCGTAAGTGTTCGCTGGGGGCCCTGTGCCCGTGCACTGGGTAGTGAATGCTTCATTAAGAACGGTGGTGGATAAAAAATAGGGAGATAGAGTCTGTGCAAATTGAAACATCTGTTTCCCTTTCCCAGAAGTCCAAGGTCTGTAAGCTATCTTCGCATGTGAACTGGCAGAGGGCCATAACCCACTGTTCACCAGCCTGTTTCCCAGATATTTTATCCTGAGAAACAGTTCTTATCCATCTGACTGTCACATTAGTGACAGGAGTGTGTTCCAGATCAGGCTGCTCCTATCACACTGCTATAGGGTATAATTGTCCTCTGGGAGGATTAGCTGCAGGGGTAGTGCTTTTATCTGAACAGAGAGAAATGAAAAGGCTGTGAAATAGTCCTGTCATCATATGTGCATTGTACTGGTCACCTTACAAAAGAAGGAACGTAGATGAGAAATAAGATTTTGGTGAGCTCCATCCTTTACCCAGGGGTGTGACTGGTTTGGGAGTCTCGACACAGCGCAAGTAACTTGACTTGCCATTGGTCCACCTGGGCAAGTGTGCCTTCTCCAGAAGAAAACACACAAAACTGAGTGATGTTTCAGCTGACGTAGTGCTAAGATTTTTCTGTTTGTAGGCCTTGGATTAGAATGTGGTTTGTAAGTGCAAGTAGGGCATTCTTGCTCTGTGCAGCTGCTTAAATTCTTCAAGAGCAGACTGGATGGCAGTACTGACCCAGGCTTTCGGTCAGGGGCAGTGCACTATTTTCTCCTGTCATTGGTTATGGAAGCAGGAAGCACTGTATTTGAAGATAGCATGAGCATTCAGTCCTACATCTCTTGCCACTCAGGAGGCTCCCTGGGATCCCCAGCAGGTGTTACTACCCAGTGCCTTCTCTGAGTGAAGATTCTTCCTTCCCCCTGCATTCTGTGCGTGGCAGCCATGTAACTTGCAGCTGTGTAACTCCTGCCATATTTACAGGGTATTGTGTAATTTCCTTCTCTGCACCTCAGGAGTATTCATAGCTTTTCTTTGCATCATCTCTTCTGTGAATCTAAGCATGTGGGGTCACCTACCAGAAGATTTCAGTACTGGGCAGAATTGAAGCAGAATACAACCAAGACATTTCTTTTCAGTTTTCGCTGTATCGTCTCCATTCAGTCACACTTGGCAACCATCTAAACTATGCTATTATTTTTGTAAATTCCTGCTTTCAAGTTCACATGAAGCATGACGTTTTCAGAATCATTCTTCTAAAGAACATAAGAGCATGTTCTAAATTAGTGGTATGGTTTTGACAAAACTGATGGACATCCTTTTGATCTATTTGATTAGCAGACTTTCATTTCTTCTACAGAAGAAAACTGACATGGCAACAAGAAAAATAACTTTAGCTTGGATGACAGACTTTAACCTGCGTTTTACTGGATTTTCTTGGGGTAACTGTCTGTTATCAGCACTTGATGCTTTTTTTGCCCTTCTTTTAGGAACTCTTGTAATCTTGATGCCAATGATGTGAATGATTTGTATTAGTAATTAATGTTACACAGAACTGTTTTACGGCTCCAAGTTTGCATTTTTGAGTGATATATTCTGTTCTGCTTCTCACGGTATTTTTTCCAGTTCCCTTCTTGTAAGCTGATTAACTACCTTTTTGTTTTGGGCAGTTTTTGCTACTACTACTATAGAAACTGTTGCAAAAGCTGAAGAAAACGTATGGAAATTTACATTTAAAAATCAGAAAGGTGTAGTGGTTGACAAGGCAGGTTTGCTTTATTGGCATCTGTTACTTCCCAGCACCTACCACTAAGTAAAACAGCCATCCGACTGTGGATTTCAGCAGGGTTTATGTTGAGGCTGATGCCCCAGAGTGGTATCTTTGTAGGTGACAATTTAGCCAGACAAACCAAATCAGACATCATCTTTTATGGTTGCTGTTATTTTTCTTACAGCAGTATCGGTGAGCCTTTCTAGATGAGTCTTGAGATATATTTTCATTATTGCTTCTAATAGAAGAAAATGTTCTTTGATTACCCTTTCCTCAAATTTAACAGAGTAATAATGGTTTGTGATTTAATGTTTCCAGTAAAGTAATCATAGCAACAACAATATTCAATTTAAAGGGAAAATGTAGCGTTCAGGTGTAAACCATTCTACAGAAGGCAGAAGAGAACGCATCACAATGAGATTATAGTTACAGCTGTCAGTTGAGGGAGGCAATTAGGAAGGTTTTATATACCTATAAGGAAAACCATTGTAGAGAACTCATCCCAACTGTTAAAATAGTCTTTTTGGTTACAGCGGTCAAAGTTTATTTATAGAGGTGTTAAAACAGCATGCTGCAAGGATGCTATAGGTTTCTTTTGATGGATGTGTATGCTGCTGTTCTCGTTCAAGACCTCAGAGGTCTATAGGGCTGTAATTAAAAAAACCCCAAAATTCTCTGTTAATATGTTTTCTGATTTGGGATTCGGTGTTTTTTTCTACTTGCTTTTGCCTCTAACCATCTTGTTGTATTGTAATTCCATACAGGATCCACTTGGCTTCAATTGTGCAAACTATCATTTGACAAAAATGCACTGAAACTTGATAAGGCACCCTTCAGAAAAAGCTCCACATGGTATTTGCTACTAGAATAGTACAATAAGTGCATTCAGATAAGGTCATATATTAGAGTGTTTAAATTTTCCTTGACCATAAGCAAATGTTTTTTCAATTAATTTGTTTGATTTGCATATCATGGAGTAGCACATAATACACTGGTGGTGGTGGTTTTTTTTTTTCTTTTTTATATGCAAGGAAAAGTGGATTTTATTTTTTTTTTTTTTTTACAGTAAGCAGGTTATGAAGTTGAATTGTGCTGCACAGAGGGTTATATGATGTAGCATTTTAGATCTCATTAAGCATTCTCCAGTGAACAAAAGCACTATGACTTATTAGTGAACAGTGTGTGGTTGCAGCTGGTATGTCTCACTGGTGCTTGCTAAAACTGGTGAGAAGGCCAATTCAGACCAATGCTTACACAAGAGAGCAAAACATTTTCATTTAATCTATAGTGAATTGTTTGGACTGTCAGACCGATGTCTGTAGATTCAGAAGAACAATTCCTTTTCTTTGTGAGGCTATAACAAACTTTTGTTGATGGAACTTAACAGTATTACTTGTTAAACAATAAGCTAAAATGTCAGGGAGAGGTGGAGAGCTTGTTGTTGTTTGCCATCTGGTAAATATGTACCTTAAATAATGGTTGGTGTGGAAATGTAGCTTACCAAGAAACCGAAGAACCAAAGAAGTAAGATTTGGTCTATAATGATGCAGCTTGGCAATATAGTTTGTGTCATCCATTGGCTACCTGCTCCGGACAGAGCCAGCTTCCTTCTCCTCTGGGGTCCTAAAACTCCATCAGCAGGTACTTGCTCCCTTTGTTTTGAAGTGGTAGTTTTCTGACAGTTGACTTTCTTAACACCACGTGACTGCATTGTTAGCTTAGAACCCATTCTTCAGAAAAGGGAACCTCTGGCCACAAGCAATGAAATGCTGGATTTGGAGGTAGTTGGTGTTAGATTAGCAAATTGAAACATTCAAGGATTAGTGAATTGAGGCTGATGCTATCATCAGACTAAGGCTGATGCTATCATGGTTTTCCCGTCCAGTTTTTATGATGAGTCAATTGCTACTGCAGTGTTGCCCTTTTTTTGCCTCCTATTGCTTCACTGGCAGAAGCCAGAATCTTTCTTCTTCTGCTGCAGTGGTGAGTGCAGTAGCAGCCTGAAACAGCCTAGCAATTGAAAGTTCGATGGCATTTACAGCCAAGTAGATTTGAGAAAGATTTATTGTTGCTACTGCAGCAAGAAACAGTCTGCAAATCAGCACAATTGTTAAAGGATAAAACTAAAAGTAGTATCAATTTTTCTATTCCTGCTATTTGTAGCGTGGTGAGAATTGGACTCGGGAAGGTCTCAACAGATCCTGCCCAGGGGCAGTTTTCTGGTTATTTATTTTTTATTATTGTCACTCTGTTTTGTGAAAAATAGTTGTGTCTATTGTCTAAATGTGCTGAGTAAGTCAAAGATGTAATGACTTGTGTCATCAGAAAACTGGCTAAAGAGTGTGAATATTTCAAATTGCTTCTTTTTAGAGCAGTTTTAACATGTAGAGTTCAAGCATTCTATATCCTGAGTTAAAATTATCTTTATTTCACTTAAGTAAAATTTACCAAAGTGTGTAATGCATCTTGGAAAAAATATATATAGTGACTTAAAAAACCTTCTGGTTTTCCTTATTTTAATGTCTGATATAATGAGCTAAAAGTTAAATGTTGCTTTCACAAATAAGAATAGGTTAATTCTGTGGAAAGATGGACTTTTTTTTGACAGAGCTTAAGAGAACTGAAAATTGATCTGTTGACCAGGAATGAGAGGTGTCATGCTGTGGCACTAAAGAGTATTAGATGGGCCCAGTCAAGCAATTAGAAAGAGGAGTAGCTGGTAGATTTCTACTATGGAGAATAGGAGATGAAAAAAGGATAGGTAGCAAAGGAATAGAGTTGTTTGAGAGTCAGTGGTGAAAACTAGAATTCTAGTATTAAACTCTTGTGAATGGTTTACTGTGGGTGGCAAGTTGAGAAGCTGATATGTGCAACAGTATTTTGGGCCATCTAAAAGGGGACCAAAAGTAAAGAGATCAAAAATATTGGGAATTTTGTCTGTTATTTTCAAGTATGTGTGAACAGCAGGAGGTATTTTAGATGGTTTGGGTTGTTTGGTGGTTGTTTTGGTTTTTGGAGGGTTTTTTTGTTTGTTTGGGGGTTTTTTGTGTTTTTGGTTGGTTGGTTTTGTTTTGTGGTTTTTTTGTTTGTTTTGTTTTTGTGGGAGTTTGTGTGGTTTTTTGGTTGTGTTTGGGGTTGGGTTTTTTTGTTGTTGGTTGTTGGCTTTTTTTTTTTTTAATTTGGAAGACATGGATGTTTACTTATAATGTTAAGTTACTTAGCTCACAGGACCTGCAGGATTAAAGTTGAAATACCTGCCTCCTGTTCTTGTGCCCAAGCCTAAGTAGCCATTGGTAGAGAGAATATGCACGTGAAGTCACAGAAGCGCAGTTGGATGCTAGCCAGGTGAAAGAAAAGGCTTAACCAAGTGTGGCTCTTCTCAGAGCATTTGCTGTAGCTAGCATTAGCAATCTATGGTAAAGAAAAGCATGAGTTGGGGTAGTTTATTTCCACAGAAAACAAAAGTGATATTAGTGTCACAAGTGCTTACATGTTTATCTGCAATCAAGCAGAGTAGGACAAATATGGTTCTCATTTCAAGCAAATTATGAAAATATTATACATTTCTCTGCCAGTAATACCAGTAATAAAGCAAGACTGAGAGTAAGCATTGCACATGAGGATAGAAAATGTGTGTTTAAGTTGTAGAAGGAGGTGGGAAATGCCACAAGCATTCTGGCTACCCTAGCAAAGCAAATGGTGCCTGATTATGCTCTCTAGAATACGTTCTGGAACTGGATCAAAAAATAGCTCATTAAGCAACGTGCACTTAACTGTAGGCATTTGAGCATTTAATAGTACCACCTTTAATGAACACTGATATATTTTGCTGCAAGTTGACCTTAAAGATAACCCTAGAATACTCCAATAAGAAAACATTATCAATTGACCAAAGCTTTTTCATAAATTGGACGTCATTTGGATAAATAAACCTTAGGTGATGTACAAGAAAATTCCATCATCTTAATTTTCTAAAAGATTGTTTTACCTCAAGTACTTCGTTGTCCATGAAAGGTGAGGTTTTGCATTCCAGGAAGCCTTTGCTTGTTAAGAGTTACAAAGGCATGCACCCAAATTGCCTTTACATAGTCGATGGTCTGTGTACACCTCTTTTACACCTGTTACGTTAAAAAAAAGGGTGTATGTGATAGCACAGGGAGTTAGTCTAATTTGCTACCTTTAAAAAAAATGAAACAAAGATTCATAAAGGGAGGCAAGATTAGTGTTAAAAACGGACATTTAACTCTGTAGTGTTGACAGGCTCAAAATCTTAAATATCAAAAATGAAAGAGCGTAGGGAGTATTATCAGTCCTGCCATGAATTTTACATGGTTCCTTATTACTTCTTTAAACAGCACTGTAGCAGGATATTGTAACAGCCTGCATTTTTAACAGCTTGCTAAGAATTTCCATCATAAAAGGTCTCTTGGCTTAAGTGTTTTCCTTGGTTTAAGCATTTTGGGTTTTTTTTCCTTTTCTTCTGAGAAATGCCAACATATCATTAGATTCAGTTGGTCTTTGAAACGAGAGTGGACAAAGTCCTCTGTCCAGAAAGTGTCCTTTTTGGTCTTCCACAGAGGTTTAAAAGAATTGGAAATTCTTGAAAATTGCTGTTTCCTACCGTTGCTTGCACTGCAGTGTGGCATGATGCCAACATAGCAGCAAGCCACGGGGTTCCCAAGAGCACGTTTTGGCTCTGCTAAAGCAGCAACAGCAAGATGGCTGCAGGAGCAGCGGTGACAGTTGCATTTAATGTGCAACTCTGGGCTTCATTAACCAAGGCCTCTCCATAAAGGCTCCCTTGGGCTCAACGGACAACCTAAAGTGGCCAAAGGGCTATTCTGTACCATCTAACATGCTGCTTGGCAATAAAAGCTGGGGGGAAGGAGGAAGAGGAATTGGGGGCATTTGTTGCTATGGTGTTTGTCTTCCACTTCCAGAGCCACCACCAGGTATGCTGAGGCCCAGCTTTCTGGGAAGCAGCTGAACACCAGCCTGCTGATGGGAAGCAGTGAATCAGTTCTTTTTTTTTTTTCCACTCTGCTTGGGCACACAACTTTCGCTTTCCCTGCTAACCTGTCATTACCTCCACCCACAAGTCTCCTTGCCATTCTTCTATCTTCTCTGCATCCCACGGGAGCAGGGAGCGAGCACTTAGTTGGATGCAGAATTAGCTGTAGCCCAGGGACAGCCCACAGCAGGGACAGTAAGTCTCTTGCTGCCATCAGCTAACAGGTTGCCCAAGTGACAGCAGACTGGCCGGTCTTGAACACTCAAGGCTCAAAAGTGGTTGTGTATGGTAGGATTTTTGCTTTTCTTTTTAACATAATCTCAGTTAAATTAACTGTGTTTTTTTCAACTGTATCAAACTCATGTAATTTTAGTTTCCAGCTTCTCTATTTAGGCACTAGGAAATGTTGTGCTTGTTTCTCTTGTACAGGTCTAATGAGTCCCCTTTCATGTTGCTGTATAGCATTTAATTATGATTGCTTTCTTTTCCCAAGAGATGGTTGCTTCAGTTATTGCAGAAACTGGGAGGAATTAAGGTGGTACAGTCAAACAAAACATAGTTAATTTATGCCTTTCAGGTGCTTGGGTGTGCAGTCTAAACAACTTTCTTTAATTTTGCTTATTTTAGGCAGTTAGGTAAAGGATAATTATAATACAAAGAAGACTTTATATACGTGACTTTATATATGTAAGTTTATGTAAAATCTTTCAAAGATTGGTGCCATAAAAGGCTTCTGACTGGTAGGTAAGAATTTTAATACAGGGTTTTAAAAAAAGACCTCTTGGCTTGGTTGACATTTCAACACAACCAAATATGCATGAGTGTTGCAAGTAGAGTAATAGTGTAGATCATTAGGAGGAAAAATCTGTAAAGTACTTGATGCAGTTTCCATGAAATCATTGTTTTCCTCTCTGAAAAGAAATCTTCTTCAGCTCCAAGAAGTTAAGTAGCATGGATAGTGTTATGTTTTTATTTACAATGTGACAAAAATGTAGCTTTTCAAGAAATAAATGCACATTTTTTGGGGGGGGGGGGGGGGGGGGGGAGTAGGAGTGTTGT
>WUAM01000395.1:31721753-31736616 GCA_024336885.1 Actenoides hombroni
GAGGAATAGAATAGAATAGAATAGAATAGAATAGAATAGAATAGAATAGAATAGAATAGAATAGAATAGAATAGAATGTGACAGAATTACAACTAGCTCCCATTATAATACTTTCTGGTAGCTAAAATACTTTTATCTCCAGTTTTTACAGTATCTGGACTACAATGTAGTGAATCCTTGGTATCTGTAAAGCATCTCACACTTGTTTTGTTTCCCTTTCTCTACATTTGAAAAGATGCATGTTGGTTGATGGCGGGTGCTGGGCACAGTGAATGGCATGGTTTTTGATTTGCTGTCAGAGCTCAAAGGCTGCCTTTGCTTCCTTCTTCTGACATACCCATCAACTTTGCATGCTTGGAAGTGCTTTTTCAAGGCTGTAGAGCTAGGTGTGAAAAACCACTTTGGCTGAGCGCTGTGGAGAGAGAATGTAGAGATGGAAAGCTCTGGGGTACAGTCAACACAGGCCTTTGAGTTGTGGTCCATGATTACTGCTGCAGGGAGATGATCCAGATGCTTTCTTTAAAGTAACGTGGAACTCTTTCATTTGTGCTCCTCTGTTTTGATGAACAACCTGAATTTTCTGAAGGATGCAGTAAATTATAGGGAGAATTTATCTATTTTTTTTAATTTATTTTTAACAAGCTGAAGCCCTCTGCAGTAGGTAAGAGACATTTCACTTTTCAGGTGACTCTAACTTCACTGAATTTGAATTGCCTATTACAAAAATGGCATTAGCAGAGCCTGTCAAAAAGAAGGAAAATCCTGTAGTGAAAAATACCATTCTATTGTAGGAGTTACTGCTAGCTCCCATTATAATTAATGAGTTCCTCCACTCTCCAGAAACCACACAGGCAGTTTTAAAATTGCCAATGTTTTGAAAAATCTGAAATACCAAAGCTGAAAATTAGTAAAAAAAATCAGAAGCTGGCAAAACTGAGGCGTCCTTTTGTTTTCTTTTAATTGAACTTCAAAATGTTAGTCAAAGCTGCCATTATGTGAATAGTACTTCTTTTGTTTAAAGACAATTTCAAAATTCTGTGCAAAATAAGAAATACAGACACTGATTTTTCCAGTCATGTGAAGAAGCTGGTGCCAGGCAGCAAAGTAGCTAACAGACTTTGTGCTGTGTGAGAAGTGAAAGGAAAACAGGGGGGTCAGCAGCCAGAAGTTAAAGCTTTGTTGGTGTCTCTCCAAAAACTTCTGAGTGTATCCAGTGGCCACAGTGAATGGCATTTATAGGTCAGGCATCTGGGGGATGTGTATTAGCCTGTCCTACCTGAAATTCAACTAACTCCTGAATTGCATTCATTTTCTTTTTTTAATCATCTTTTTAACTGATGTTTTTTTGCTCAGCAGTTGCTCCAGGTGCATGTACAGATCGTGCATATGCACAATGTAAATACATTATCAACACTGAATGCTTAACAAGTTGTCCACCAAGAGCTCAAGTCCTGATAAGTCTGATGATCCAGTTCTTTGTCAGCCCAAGCCAGTTTAGCTGCTGACTTCCCGGGCTTGCTCTGCTGCTTCTCTTGCCCCGTGTTCAGGCTGTGGGCTTGTCTGACCTTAAACTGAACCTGTTGGGAGCACAAAGCTGGCAGGAAGCTCTGCACATCGCCTGAGATACTTTCCCGATGATTTAGCACGCTGAAATAGTTCAAAGCTGCTGCAAAGACACGAGTAGAAACACATGGCCAAGCCTGAGGGGAGACGAATGGGGATGTAACTGCCAGCATAGAGGTTAGCTCGGGATGCCCAGAATTCCAAGCTGGAGGTGTGATAGGCAAGATAGAATAGGGTAACATCAAGAAGAGCTTACTGCTCTCAGGTCAGTATTGATTAAATCTGAGGTCCACCAGCAGAAAACTTGAGTTTCCCTCTTCTGCTGGAGAAGAGTGTGAAAACAGTGGTAGTTCCAGAGATGTCAGGGTAGAATCCATGGGGCTAGATTATATAGCTTGATGCTGAGTGTGACTTTCTTTACTTGGATAAACTACCTGTACTGAAGAAGTTCCTGCTGTTTTGGAAATTACTTCCCATATTTTTTTGAGTCTGGATATGTTGCCTTTTTGTCTCTGTGTGGTGGTGACTGGATTGATATTTCATTTTCTGGCATGTTTGGAGATTAAAGCCAAACTAAAAAAAAAAAAAAAATAAGAATACGCAGTTAAAAAACAAAAACAAACAAAAAACCCCTACCTCAAATAAAAAACAGCAAAAACCCAACACCAAAACAAAACACTTGTTTTTAATTTTCTTCATGTTTGCCAAAAGGCGGAGACTGGAAAAACGAAAATTGAAGCAAGCTAATAAATTATAGTAGTCAGAGAAAGAGAGGATGATACGTTTTAAATCATGGAGAACTCTTGTTATGCTAATGTAATTACTATACGAAAAGAAATGGATTTACCAGCCTCTCAATTGTCAGTTGCTGATATTCCAAGTATGTATAAGTATTCAAGTAGTCTCAGCATATATATCTTACAATGTAATTAATTACGTTTTAATATTTCATTCTTCCTGTTAATGCGTTTGTAAAGCAGTGATTATTTTTTTAACTGTTATCTAAGCAATTGAAGTATTATTAGAAAAGAATGTCTTTTAAAATATCTCCTGTGACGTTACTTATTTTTTCATTCATATAAATACTTCAGTTTTAAATAGCAACACTGTCAAAGCAGTAACACTACATGGGTTACTCTTACTCTGAATTATCCTTGACCCCTCTTTTTTTTAACATTATTTACTGCAGGATTTGAACAAGCGCTTGTCCCTGCCTGCTGACATCAGGATACCCGATGGCTATCTGGAAAAGCTGCAGATTAACAGCCCGCCCTTTGACCAGCCAATGAGCCGACGTTCTCGTAGAGCATCCCTGGTAAGTGTAATGCATCTGCCTTGCTCAACCAACCTCTCAGGTCTTTAGATTCCATTTGATGCCAGTGTCTGTGTGTAATACAGCTTCATTTACATCTTCATTGCACCATTATGCCCTAGAGTGTGCACCAGTCAGAGAATCCACTAAAGAATATCACCCTTTCTTTCACTTTTCTTCTGCAAACTTTGCCCTCTCATTTCACGGTGAAGGTCTTGATACATTGAAATCGGTGACTAAACTCAATTCCCAGAGTGCCTAATTTAATCATCTATTTGAGCAAATAGGCCCCACAGTCTTAGGTCAAGGCTGAGGCTCTCACATGATACAGTAGGAAAGCCTTAAAGCAGTATAATGAGAAGGCAGGTCCTCCTCACTGTTCTTTTTGTATTTGCTAACAAAACAAAACAATTTGCTAAAAATTTATTGTTCTCAAAACTGCTGTTGAGATGATAGATTTTTTTGAAATTATTATTATAATGTTTTTCTTTTTAAAGCGCATAGGAATTCCTAAGAAAATTATTGAATAAATTCTCACATACCTTTTTAGATTATTTGTTTCTTTTAAAAACTAAGTATTTTCCTTGGAGAGGATAGAATGAGGATTCCTATACTGTACTATAGAGCATAAATGCTAGAAATCATGGTTACTCATATAAAATATGCACATCTCTGAAACAGTAAAAAAAAAAATCCTTTTTTTTTTTACAAAAAAATTGCTACGTTTCAATCATAATTTGATCTGTCGGCTTTTTTATGTTAATTGAGGTCTTCAGGAATTTCTAGACTATTACTGTCTTCGTGAGCAAATTTATTGTCAAGAAATTCTTTATGGAGGAAAAACTGACTAGATTTATGATATCCACATTGTTCTTCATTTTCTTGCTGTAATGGCTTATTTGCTGAAAAGTAAATATGAAATTACATGTAATGAATTAGTTTTATTAACTGTGAAATATCTTTATACTTTGTGAATTAATAATGTCTGTAACAAAGCAGTGGTTGAGTTTTATCACGTATTTTCTTCCTAAAAAAAAAATACAATTTAGGGTGCTAGACTAAAGCTCTGATCTGCAGATCACCTTTTACAAGACCAGTATTTACAGAAGGAAAGATTGGATCAAAGCACTGGTAGTAATAATAATGTAGCAATTAAATATTTGTGCCAGAATTTTGTAGTTCATTAACCACTTAGTTACTGTTGTAGCATGGAACTGAGGAACAGACTTCCCCCAGCCTTCTCTTTTTGGGGGCTGGTGAAGAGCCTTTTCAGGGGAGTATAGTATTTGGGGGCTGGGGGGGGTGTGTGTGTGAATATTCCTGTATATCTAAAACCTCTTGCTCATTTAACGGTGAGCCTTGAGAACAGTTGGGAAGTTCTCTCCTCTTTACCTTCCAGAAGACAGAGAGAAAAACAACGTCCTCTAATGAATGTGGTGTAGGTATGGAATCAGCTTCTTGTCACAAGGTGGTTTTGTTTTGTCTTCCAAAAATGCTTTCAGGGCTTAAAAGTCCAAAATGAAACCTGCCAGCAGTGCTCTGGTATGCAGGCATGAATTTGCTGCATTGTCCTTTCATGATTTCAGACTAACCTTTAAAAGAGAGAAATTCAAGGACTCATTATTCTGATATTGTCTCGGAAAGCTTGCTAGCAGACTGCTAATTACAATATATGAATATTGTGCTCTGCTTCAAAGACGTGTGTCTTTTCAAGGCTTAGTAGGAATCAAAGGAAAAAGTGTGTAAAGAGTATCAAACGAAGACTTGATACACTTTAGGTCTGGTGTTTTTCCCTGAAATACAAGAGAAACATTAGCTTTCATAGTAATTGTATGTTGTGTATACATGTATAATATTGCATAGTAGTATAGGTGTAATTCTTACGCACCAGCCAGCAGAATAAAGAGACTATAAATATGGTGCATCAGTGTTTCTGTGTAAGTCAGGATAGACAGATGTGTATTGCAGAAAAAAAACAGTTCAGAAATTATTCTGAAGGAAAAATTAGACTGACCTCAGTTTGAGGAGTATAAAAATTAGGGCTTTCTATGAGTGGTAGGCAACCAAAATGTGATTAAAAAATGAAACACGTTGAAAGGCAGGTATTGAAGAATATTTGTCTTCTGTATGTAGGAAATACTGTATGATTTTATTGTTTAAAGAAGATAAGTTTATTAGCTTTGATGAGCAACGTTGAGTTTTCTTAGAAGTCAGACTTTTTAAGTTGTATTGCAGACTGACTGGGAATAACAAGGCCAGTGGCTGTGAGGTCTCCTTTACCAAGTTCTCTTTAAACTGAGTTCTGTAAACTAAGCAGCCTATCTTGTTAATGCTAATACCATCTAATACTCACTTCAAGATATGTTTGTTTAAGTAGGTCAAAATGCACTTTGGAAACATAATATTTATTTTACTTACATTGTGCCTGTATCAGTGGTATGTTTAAAATCTCACTGGAGTTACAAGGGTTGTCAAATATCAACTTGGCTTATATTTTGGGCTTGGCTTCAATAAGCTCCTAAATATGCTGGGTGCTAAAGTATCCTTATGCAGTCTTAAAACATTTCAATTCTAACACTAATTTAATAAAACAGAATTACTCTTAATACTACGTTAACATAATTATGTGCCCATTTGTTCCCCGTAGATATGTCAGATACGTTTGCAGACAAAATTTTACACTTAATTCAGATGTATTTTTATGCATGTGTTCTGGAAATTAACTATGAATCCAACTTTTCTTAGTGTACCATTGTATTACATTGTTGCCAAATCTTAATACAGTCAGCAATATTTATATTGCACTGTGTTACAATGAAATAAAACACAACTTCAATATCCACGAGATTTTGGGAGCAAATCAACGTATTCTGACTTGGGGACCTAGCTGCTGAAGCCAATCCAGGATCAAACTCTAATTCCTTAGAAAGAAATAGCAAGTGGAGAGTTATGTTTGGAAGTGAAAGGAAGAAGTGATGGTAGGGAGAAAACCTGGCTCTTTTGTCTTAGAGCATGTTCAGTTGTCAGCGAAGCAAAACCCCATGAAGCTTATGAATTTGGGGGTTTGACAGTGTACTTGCTACAAGCACTTTGTAAATCAGTTTAAAAATTGGCGTGTTTTACATGTCTACTTCCAGCATCCTTTACCCTGTAAGAACCATGTAAAGCTTTGGTGTACATGACAATAACTCGAGATAACCATTTTAAATAGGAGAATAACAGTGGATTTGAACAGGAAAAGAGTAGTGATCTTACAGCCTTCAGAAAAAAAAAAGTGTAAGCAGGCAAACTCTTCTGGCTTGCATTGCAGAGCTAAGTTGGTGACAGAAAAGGAGAAGGTGAATAGATCCGAGTAAAATGCACAAAGAGTTATGAGCCATGAAATGTAAATTCTTGAGACAAGGCTGAAGCTTGTGAAGAAATAGTGTTCAGGGATCTTACTGGCAGAGTTTTACACTAAAAAGAATTGAGAGCTCATAAGGGGAGAGGAAACTTGGAGCTGAGATCTTGAACATACCATATAAGTAAAGTTGTTTGGAAAGAAGCAGCAGCGTACGGTTATGCTGAACAAGAGAAAGGACAGAATAGTTTGAGATTACTTCTGTGCTTTAAGCTATAATAACCCCATGAGTAGTAATCAGATCAGAAGACTAGAGCAGCCTAAGCAGGACATAGGGTGAAGTGGGGTCTTGGTCTAAGTGTTAACTCAGTACATAGTCCTTCCAGGATACACAGTAGACTGACTTAACAGGCTGAGCATTAGGCTTGGATGCTGGGACGCTTTTATATCACAATATGCTAAATTGTTTTTAAAATAGTGGAATTGTGTGGTGTTTGGTCAAGTTCTATCAGATATTTTTCTGAAACAAAGTTTACCTTGCTGATTAAATGATGTATAAATAAAGTGTCCTGTTTTAGTGATGGGTTTTCCATTTCTTTTCATTGCAGTCAGAAATTGGATTTGGAAAAATGGAAACCTATATCAAGTTAGAAAAGCTTGGAGAGGTATGTATAGCTTTCTTTTGAAACGATTACTGTTTTGATGACACTGTCTTAAAATTCCATGTAAATGTTAACCGAAAATCTCCATATCCCTCAAAATACCCCTTGAATTTCCCTTAGGTGTTCCTGCCCTGGCAGGGGGGTTGGATTCAGTGATCTCCAGAGGTCCCTTCTGACCGCTCCCATTCTGTGATTCTGTGAATTTATCTTTTCAGTAAACCAAACATATTCATGTGTAACAACACCACAACCACACAAATGTCCTATGCATATATAATAAGGAAAAAAAAAAGGGGGGGTGGGGGAGTAAAACCGTTACTGAGGTGGGGAAGAGCACGAATCCATTAGCCAGATGATCTGTGACCTTCTTACATAGGCTGGCTTTGTGTGCAGATAGACAAAATCATTCTGTTGATAATAAAACTGGTTAAGTCTGGCATCCTCCTTCTGCGAGTTAGGTGTTGGGGAGCACTCATACCAGACAAGAAGCCAGTGCTTGCAGAGAGCAGACAGGAGCTGTGCATGTTCTAATAGAGAAGCCTGCAGGGGTGCTGCCAAGTGAAGTACATAACACTGTGTTAGCTTTTCCTTCTGGGAGAGCAGCAATATGTTTTTCTACCTCCACTCAGCCTCTGACTTCCAGAGAAACAGTAAAATTCAGGAGGAGCCAGGTGTCAGTGCTGGCTAATTATGATTTGGGTTGGCCAAGAGGATCAAAAAACAGACAAGGATCACTGGAATGTGACACACAGAACATTGCAGATCAAGCTGGCCTGGTTAGCATCTCTGCTGTGAATATTGCAGCCAGTCCTCCATTGGCAACATTTTCATTTCCATAAGCATTTATTTTTTATTTTGCCTCTAGTACTTGTTGGATGGATCACTAGACATGACATAACATTTACGTATCTTGGGAGGAATGTTAATCTGGTAGCTATCGAGTCGTAGTTGGGAGGGTGCATTATCTCACTTACTCACAAAGTGTAGTGGACAACCAGGTATGTGCTGTAACCTAGGGCAATTTCTGTGGCTTTCCTCTTTGCAATTGCTGGGATTAGTTGTGCCTACTTGCTGTTTTGTCAGAACTTCTTGTCCTTATCTAACATGCCTTAAGAGTTTTGAATCTCCTACTGTCTAAGCAAGAAAAAAAATAAATGGAGGAAGATAAACTTTGTAATATTCACTGTTATGTCAACTAAAATGAAGCTTTGACACATACCACACACCTCACCCTACCCCCCCAAAATCTCATGTAAAATATGTAACAAAGACAAGAAGCTGTCAAAAGGAGTTAAATGTTTTCCTAAAAGTAACGGAAGAGTATTTCAGCGACCTTCTGAAACATAACTGCAATGTAGTGTCGAGATACGTGAGCTAGTTTTAATCAAATGGAGACTTTTCAAGAGCGTAAATGATCCCGGCATTGAACTTGGTGAACTTGATGCTACTTGATCTGACTTCTTTGGTAGCTATGTGGTATGTAGATTTCCATGTCATTTTCAGAGTTGTTAACCATACACATCCCTTGTTGTCTTCTGTGTGTTCAGACTTGTGCTTACAAAATATTTTTGTAGTTTTACAAAGATCAAAAAAAGACAATGTAAAAACTATTCATATCCAAACTATTGGTATCCAGAATATCTATTTGAACCTCAGATAGAAGTTTATATTTTCTTTTTTGGCTTACCTTTCGGCGAAGGAACAATTTGTAAGACTTTCCTTCTTTTTCCGTTGTTGTAGGGTACTTACGCAACTGTTTATAAGGGGAGAAGTAAATTGACAGAGAACCTGGTAGCTCTGAAAGAAATCCGCCTGGAACATGAAGAGGGAGCACCATGCACAGCCATAAGAGAAGGTGAGAACTTTTTATTTTTTTACTTCTTAGAATTTCAGACACTTCTGGATTTCTGTTTGTCCAAAGTACTCTTGGTTTTTGGAAATACGTAGGCTATGTGGGAGATCAGTGAGATTGGTTTAGTTTTTATTAGGAAAACTTGGTGTTAATATTTCAAATTTATTTTATGGAAGATGATTGTATTCTCATGTGCAGTGTTATAAATGGATGATTTTATACTGAATTAGACTATTATTAATAACTGTCAGGGATTCGGATTTTTTTTTTTTAAGAAATTGCTACTTCTGTCTGAAATGTATAATTTATGAAATATTTACAGTGTGTTACTCAAATGTCTGGTGTTTTGATTAAATATTGTTCTTCTTAACTTCATCTATATGAGTATTGTATTCTTAAAAATAGCTTTTTCATTCAAAAAATAGCTTACATGTATGAACTTGCTAGAAATGCATTTACTGCTTCTGTGCTTTGCATTTATTATGCTTATAATTCTCTTTTTCAGTGTCGTTATTAAAAGATCTGAAGCATGCAAATATTGTTACATTACATGATATTGTGCACACAGACAAGTCTTTGACTCTTGTTTTTGAATATCTGGTAAGTGCTTAAACAACAAGAGAGCTTTAAATTTTATTTATTGTTTCTAAGTAACACAGAGTTCTGTACTCTTTATAAAAAATACTGGTACTGCTATAGTTTTCTCCTGCATCTAGAATCATTATGCTGAAAATGAGAAAAGTGTATTCAGTTCTCAAATTGCTGTAAATTAGCGAGTAAATACTGTTCTGATCATTTCAGAGTTTCATTAATAGCGGTTAGTGGTGATCTACCTGAGCAAACAG
This sequence comes from Actenoides hombroni, assembly GCA_024336885.1. Taxonomy (NCBI): domain Eukaryota; kingdom Metazoa; phylum Chordata; class Aves; order Coraciiformes; family Alcedinidae; genus Actenoides; species Actenoides hombroni. The sequence goes on from WUAM01000395.1 coordinate 31,731,328, forward strand.
TCACTTGTACCAAAATCATAAAAAAGGATAATCACACTATTACTCAAATGATACATAGTGAACTATTTCAGTTCTAACAATAAATAATATTCATATCATCTGTTGTCCACAATCTTACTGAACAGTGATGGTAATGTTTTGACAGGACAAAGACCTGAAGCAGTACATGGATGACTGTGGTAACATCATGAGTATGCACAATGTAAAGGTGAGTGTTCTTTGATGGCTTTTAAGTGTTTAAAGCACTGAAAATAGGAGATTATATAACTTTGTACTTTTTCATTCTCTTTGAAGTTATATATTTAAAATAAAAAAAATTCCTAAACAGTAATACATTCATAACTCTTTTGACCTCCTCTTGTCCTTCCGTTATTTTGTACTCATTAAGTGAAGTCTGTAGTTTGGTGTTATCCTCAAAGAAAATTTATAAATGTACATTGAGGAAAATGTAGCCTCAGTCACGAATGTAGGTTTGGATACCACTGTCTACCACACAAGTAAGAAATTCAAAATACATACTTAAGAATGAGTGATGTTCATCTTTCCATTTAGTAATAAAATGGAAATTATTTTCTTTAAAGTTTAATTGTCTGTTCCTTTTAACTGTGGCTGTGACCAGGTCAAATGACTCAGTTTCCAATCTGTCCTGCTAAAACTAATTCAGGTTCAAGTGTTAACCTCTCTTGGAATGAGCAGGTTTTGATTTGGAAAACTGGAATATCTCTTTATGTTCTTTAATATTCATGGCTTTATAAACAAGATTCTAAACAGAGGACCATATTATCTTGAAATGAGTGAAGCTGTCTGAGGAAGCTGGGTTACCAGTATCACCCTGCTGTGTGGCAGCCTGTGCTGGACTGTACCTTCAAAACCTTTTCATTAAGCCGTATCTAATTAATTTAAGGGATGTTATTTGTATGGTAGATGTGTTCCAGAAACTCTTCTATACTGCTTTAAAAAGATTAACTTTAAGCTGTGACCCTAAAGAACAAAACCATGAGTGTGCACGCTTGATAGCCAGAGTACTTTTATTCTTACACAGTAGCACACGGCACAAATGTGATTGACAGCACAATGTACTAAATACAGCGAAGTGATGGGCTTTGTCTGCATTCCAGTAGAGCTGTCATCCTTGTTTTTGGCTTAGTTGCATGTTGAGAAATCTGTTCGTAGTTGAATTGTGTATGGAATTCAGTCTAGATACTGGTTACTGTTTGGCTAGCTTTTTCTGTTATTCTGTTGTCACATTACAGTAAATATCTTTAGGGAAAGACATCTGCCCTTAACCTACTCTGTTGCTTCCTCTGAGTCTGCAAAGGGAAATTCTTTAATTTGTCTCTGCTTCAGAGCAACAACAAAAAACATAATTACACTTGTGTTTTTAATTAACTGCAAATTACTGAGTAACACTTTAAGCTGGGGGGGGGGGAAGAAAAAAAAAAAAATGTATGTGGGAAGCTGACTCCTATAATAAGTGCAGTTAGAGAACAAGCAGAATCTGCTTGTGGTAATCCGAGCTAAGCAGAGGAACTGTTTTTCTGTGTTTGCTCATGGTTTAAGCTACGCCCTAAGAGCAGATTTATATGGTCATTACCTCGGACACTGGGAAACCAGAACAGCTGCCTAACTGGTAGTTGTAGGTGCTTACCTTACAATAACTGTAGGAGTTTGTGTCATTATTAACATTTGAGAGACCTCCCTGTCATCACTCCCTGTACGTTCCTCGGTTAATTTTAGGGTTTTGAGTTTTAACAAAATGAAGTTGTATAATATAAAGATGCGTGTGACCTCTGCAGGATTTTACTTTCAAACCAAATTTTGAGCTAATACATATCGTCCTCTGCATTTTCAAAAGGATCCCTGCCAGCTGTGGTGAAGATCACAATTTATGCAGAATAATCTGCTTTGCCTAATCCGTGCAGTCCCGGGGCATTCCGGAGACGCCTGTATTTCCACCACAGTCCTGTTAATGGTAGTGGGGACTGACTACCCCTGCAACAGTATGGACATGGGTAGATGAAACAAAACTTGTTCCTTCTCACTCAGCTTTTCAAAAAAGAGAAGAAAATATGAATTCCAGTTCCTTTTTTTTTTTTTTTGTAGAACAGAAAGATCCCTTGTAAGCAGACTGAGAACAGATGGATGTAAACTACACCTGCTGTGTATTTGTCCAGTTTCAGAAAAAGAATTTGGTGGTGTCACTTGGCACAAAAATAAACTGATGTGTTAGAAAATGGTCATATAAAATCGTTCTAGTGTTTATCCTCAGAAGTTCTATTACATGCCAGATATGTCACATCGGTTTGGTAAACATTGCTTTCTGTAATGCTCTATATATTTTTTCATTGTATATTTGATTCATCTATATTGGCTGAGGAGTGGGTGGTAGATGCCAGCAATGGCTACCCAGAAGTTATATGTTTAAGATCAGACCCTTTATACATGCAGAAACTTCAGAATAGTCGTTCTTAATGCAGTGATACAGTACATTTGTTTGGCAGCCCTCTGCTAGACCTTCCTTCATCCCTTACTGCTTCTGTATCTATATGTGTGCAGCATTAATATGCATGACTGAAGTTGCTTGCTTGGCTTGCTGTTCCAAAGGACTAAAATTAACCTTTGTATCAAGGTGAGGGGATGAATATAAACACCAGATGCAGTTGGGCTGTTTTAGTAATCCTTCTTTCCCCATTTCTGCATGCTTCATGAGCTTACAAATCCAAGTGTATTTTTCCAGTATCATGCCAAAACATTCTTCATCTAGTTTTGCACGGTTGGATAGAAAAAGGTGCGGAGCTGCATTTTCAGGAAGGATGTTGTGGCAGAAGAGAACCTTCCTGTAGTCAGAGACCATTACCTTTAAAGACATTAGTGGGGGGGAAGAGCATTGGTAAATGCTTACTCAGAAATAAACAGCCCCGTGGTTCTCTTCAGTTAAGCAGAACAAATTGCTTTTAAAATCTTTATTGTAAAGCATCGTGTTAAAGGAGTGCATTATGTAAAGGGATTTTAAATTTGTAAACAATAATGATGTTCAGAATGTGTTCACACAGACAAGTAACATGCTTTCTGAGAATTACTTTTGTCCTGCTTACAGTGCAGACTTTACGGTCAAGTTTTAGTTTTGTAAACTAGATTAATAATTTTAGTCTAATTAATATAAATGTTTTCTTTTGTAGCTATTTTTATATCAGATTCTTCGTGGCTTGGCATACTGTCATAGGAGAAAGGTGTTGCATCGAGATCTGAAGCCACAAAATTTACTAATTAATGAGAAGGGAGAACTGAAGCTTGCAGACTTTGGTATGGCCTTAAATGAATCTGTAACAAATATTTTCTTCACTCAGCAAAAGAGAGGCATTTTTCCTTATAAACAAAAAATGAGAACATTGGGTCTGTAATGAATCTGTGCATTCTCACGAGGGTAAATGGAAGTCAGACTTTTAAAGGAAATTAGTAATCAAAGTAATATATGTATAGGTAGTACTGTCATTTGACTTGTGCTTTGAAAGTAGCCTTACAGCTTCCTTTGATCTTGGTGCTTAGTCAAATCCTTAAGGTGGACCTTGGTTTTCTTTTTCTGTCACTCCACGGTCAATCTAAAGCAGAGTAACCATGGCAGGAGAGAGAACAGGGTCTGTTCATTTGCTACATTCTCAGGTGTCGCTGAAACACCAAGCTCCTTTGGGTTTTCGAGTAGAGTGAAGCATTCTGTTACCTTCTACGTCAGGAAGATCCTTTGAGAGTTAGGCTCCCACTGGTTTTTCCACTTGTGTGTTGCTCAGAAGGATGCTTCTAACATGACAGACCTAAATTTTATTGAAGATATTAGTGACAAACTGTCGGTGTTAGGATGGAAAACCCCTTGCTAATCCAACACTGATTTGGTCTGTTTCCACTGTTTCATTATTTATGTTGCCTTCTGCCTTTGCAACTTAATTCTCAAATGGAAACAGTGCAGAAGGGTTTTCACACTGGGGAGGTGTCATATTGATCTAATGCTGTGTTGTTTTAATGAAACTTAGAGGATTACTTCAGGTTTTTATCTGTTGTCTATGGTTAAAAATGCTTATCATGAGATTGCTGTAAATAGTAAGAGGCAAATCACAAGTTGGAGAAATGTATTTATTAGGGCTTTTTAGTGAACATTAAGGCAAGATATTTAGCAAGTATAAAGCTGCCTTAGCTCCTTAAAATTCTTCACCAATTTAATGAAAAAATAAAATAAAATTCACGAAACTGCACATGACTCTTATTTTCCCCTTTTATCAAGGACTGGCTAGAGCAAAGTCTGTTCCTACAAAGACCTATTCCAACGAAGTTGTCACATTATGGTACAGACCACCTGATGTTCTCCTTGGATCTTCAGAGTATTCAACTCAAATTGACATGTGGTTTGTATAGCTTTGTCTAATGTAAAGTTTTGTTCTTGGTCAAGTTGAAAAAAATGCCAGCTCTTTGTTATTATATATAGTGGTATTGAGGTACTCATCCTTTGAATTTTTGAAGGCTACAACTGAGTTAGCATTTTAGAGAAAGGTTTGGCAGACAGGGAAGATGCTATTGTTTCTCTCTGAAAATGCAGAGTACTTTTTTTATTGCTTAGAGTGAGCAGCCATTAGGCCCACAGTGTTAGGAGAGAAAAATCAAATTTTACTATGAACTTTAATGCAATTGATAAACCTGACATCTGAAGTAACAGGATACAACATAGATATGACATCAATTTTGTTTAATCTTTGACGGTTCTTTTGTTGTTACATATCTTTCAAAGCAATATTTTTAATAGCAGTGTGTGGCTAACAAGTGAATTAATAATTTATTTTAATCAAAGAGAAATCACAGTAGTCTTTAAGAGATGAAAGCTTAAATTGTTGAATTGTTTCTGATTTATCTTTTTCTCTGTTTTTAAAAAGGGGTGTCGGATGCATATTTTTTGAAATGGCATCAGGAAGGCCTCTTTTTCCTGGTTCAACTGTTGAAGATGAACTGCACTTAATTTTCAGGCTTCTGGGTAAATGGCTACTTTTAGCAGTAATGTTACTTGTTCTTCTAAACACTTTTCCCATGAGAACTGTAGATCTTCATAAGTGATATTTTATGTTGCATTGTGATAAGGTGAATGAGTGTGCTCTTAATGACAAGTGATTGAGCTGAGTGCGCAGCTGACTTTATACAACATAGACTTATTGAATTTTCCTTTCTTTCTCTCCCTTTCTTTCTCTCCCTTTCTTTCTCTCCCTTTCTTTCTCTCCCTTTCTTTCTCTCCCTTTCTTTCTCTCCCTTTCT
>WUAM01000395.1:31736716-31758862 GCA_024336885.1 Actenoides hombroni
CCTTTCTTTCTCTCCCTTTCTTTCTCTCCCTTTCTTTCTCTCCCTTTCTTTCTCTCCCTTTCTTTCTCTCCCTTTCTCTTCTTTCCTGTTTAAACTACAGGATTAAATGCTTATTTATGTCAAAGTTGGTTTTTTACAGTTTTTTAAGCTGAATTTGTTGCACTTTTTAAACACAGGAACCCCATGTCAAGAAACATGGCCAGGCATTTCTTCCAGTGATGAATTTAGAAACTACAACTTTCCTAAGTATAAACCACAACCCCTCATCAACCACGCACCAAGGTATTTTGTGTTTTATTAATAGAAAATATGCATCCCTGTGGCTTTGCATATTTGTAAATGAGAATATCTTTCCAAGTACAGTCTGCAACTGAATGCTGGAAAGCTACACATCAGTTGTGTTATTGTGGACCAATAGTAATGCAAAGCGTAATCCTGGTACTGTGGGATTATTTTGTCTAACACGATTCAAGGTACTGCAGCTCCTTAATGACCTATAGAAATATGAACTCCCATCAGTAATGCCTGCATAGTAGGAGTATTCACACAGCACTTCCTAAATAACCCATATTATCTTCTGTTCTATAACAGGCCCGTTGTTAAAATGGCAAGGTTTCCTTGAGCAGCCTCTCGAAATAATTCTAAAACCATTAGGAGGAATTTCAAAGGTCTGCACAGTTGCTATAAGTAAACTTTATAACAAAGACTACAATGTCGTATATCAACTCTGAAGAAAAAAGATTTAACATTGTGTCCTACTCTAAATGAGTATCATTGGGCTTTAAAAAAGAAAGGTATTTTTGTGAAATAAATTGTCCAGTTCAACCTAGTGAATGAAAGTCCAAAGCTCAGGATTTGTCCATCAGCAGTGTTTTTCAGAGTCTTGTTCTGAGATACTGGTACTTGTATGTATCCATGTTAACATGTAGAAAAGTTGTTCAGATAAAAGTATTTCCATGTTTAAATTCAATTTTCAGGTTTGATATCATTTAATGAAGTCCCTTCCTTTGCAGTTTTACTTTTGTAAATACGGTTCAGTGACTGTTTTAATTTTTTGAAATATTTTTATTTTTAGGCTAGACACGGAAGGAATTGAATTGATAGCGAAGTTCCTTCAAGTAAGATGTGTTTTGTGGCTTTACTTTATAAAAGTACAAGTTCAGAGTTTTCATATGTTATTTACAAAATCTATTAGAAGCTGTATTATCTCACATGTATCTCAAAGTGCAGTATGCAGCTGTGTCTGACAACAGATTTGGGAAGAGTGACAGTTTTGGGAAGCCTATGTACTGTAAGATATTAAAACCTGATGTTTAATTATTATTTTTTATTGCCAGAAGTGGTTTCGTTTTGGTAAAAATAGAATTGATTCTTTGTTAGCAATTCCCTGAAAAAAAACTAAATCTCTTGTGAAATACAGTAGTAAAACAGAACTTTTAAATACAAATACTACATTTCTGTAATGAAGAGCTTAGCTTACTACTAGAGAAGCAGTTACTAAGGTGTAATATTACTCTTTGATCTTGCAAATTGTGTTCAACAGGTGAATTGGTATGTGGGTTTAAGCTTTTAATCTGTATTAAAAATGATCCAGAAGCAAGAAGAGGGGAAGGCCAACTCTTAAGGCTTTGCGTAGATGCAGAAGCTCTGTAACATCGGTGTTAAAAATTCTTAGTACATAAGGTGGAGTTCAGTTACTCTGCTCTGCAGCCTATGATGGAAATCAGGTCTTAGATCATCTATTTATACATTGTGTCAGAGCAGTATTTGCAGTCCTCCTTTGGACTTTCATCTTATTTGCATACAGCTTTGTAAATGTCTGCATCTTTGTCCAAATGTGCACAGATGGCAAACAGGAGACACTTGAGCACAGATTGAAGATCATATTGTCTAAAGTTCCATTTTATGCAAAGTGCTACAGCATAGTCCATTAAATTAGAAAACTTTTGTGATCTCATGTAATAGCATTTAATATTAGAGCATAATGTAGATAGAAGCCTGTCATCTAATCATTGTTACGCCTATAAATGAGAATGAAGTATGTTTCTGACTTGCATCCATTTACAGCAGTTATTTTTACTATTTCAGCCATCTTGTTATATGTTGATAATACTGATTTTGAAAGCATATGTTAAATTTTCACGTGTAAAATACAAGTAATGAAAACAAATTTGTCCTATTGAGTTGGTGGGAAATACTGAGTATGTAGAACTGTTTCTTCCTTGGATAAAATCACGTAATGCAAAGAGCTTTTTAATGAAAACCAACACACTTGTATCTTTTTCTGTTAATAGTATGAATCAAAGAAGAGGGTTTCAGCAGAAGAGGCCATGAAACATGCATACTTCAGAAGTCTTGGAACAAGAATACACACTTTGCCTGAAAGTAAGAGGAGTAGTAAAGTAGCAGAGTATTGTTAAGATAGTACATTAAAGCTAAGCACATTGCTTAAGGAAAAGTTCTCAGATCTAATCTATTAAAGAAGTCTGGCATATATTGACTTAAATATTTGGGAATAGGAAACGTTTTTGTCATCTATACTATAAAATTAAGTGTAGAACTTTGTTCAGTAAAGCATAGTTATGTTTGGGTATGAATTAATCCCTTTGTTACATTCCAGGTGTTTCAATATTCAGTCTAAAAGAGATTCAATTGCAAAAAGACCCTGGCTTTCGAAATTCTACTTACCCAGAGACAGGTATGGAAAGCTTACTATTTTTTGTATCTGCAAACAGAATGCTGTGCCAGAGACATTCAGAACTGAAAAGTACTGCACAAAACTGGTCTGTGTGAATATACTCAAACAAGTACCAGGGATGGTTTGCTCAGATTCCTAGAGAGGCATACAGGCTAAATGCCCAGAAGAAGCTGAGTTTTACTATGGATGGGTAGAGGGACTGTTAATTTGAGAACATCCTGGAGTTTCAATTAGGTGCAGTTAAAGGAAAGCTGGAAAGATGCTGGTACTGGTTTAAGCACAAAGGGTATTATTTTGAGGCAGAAGACAGAAGATGTAGATAATAACTGAATATTCTGTTGTGTGAATGCTTCAGTTTCTTACCGTGATCCATGTTGTGTTGTAGGACATGGGAAGAACAGAAGGCAGAGCATGCTTTTCTAAAGTGGGCAGCGCAGAGTGAAGCCCAAGCCTATCCCACCAACCAAGGACTCGGATCTGAAGGCAGTGCTCTCTGTTGGTGGACTTGGAATCGCAGTTTGTCTACACTGTCCTCTTCACAGTGGAGTCTTTTTATTTCCAACCTGCAGATTATGTTTTTATATTTGTTGTCACAGTGTGACAATTTTTTGTACAGTTGGTTTTAAGGTCTCCTCTGCCACTAGAGCCAGTAGGTTACAGCTGTTGATGTAACTGTAGCTGCAATTTTTGTGCAGGACTGAGAAACACAGTGCATTATTTATTGCGGAATCATTGCTGCTAAATAACTACTGTCTGTATAGGTAACACAACAGTTCCATGCCTGAAGAAGTTGCAATGGCTTTATAATATGTGAATGCATCTGTTTCTCTTCATAAAATGTTCTACTGCTGCGGGGTTTTTTTGTATTTCTTAAACTGCAGTGTTTCCTGGAATGTAAACATAGCTTTGCTTGGCTATAGGTGAACCATCTTTAACGCTCTAAGTTCATGGCACTTAATTCCTTATTTAACATTGGAAGTATGTGTTGAAATAGTTGAAAAAATTATAATGCATATTATGTTTTTGAAAAGCACATGGTAGGGAAGTTGATTCAAACAAGTGAACAGTAACTATTTTTTCCTCTCAGGTCCTACATGAGTTATTGATAAATTAGAGCATGGAGACTGGATGATAAATTTTGTCAGGCTTACTCCAGCGTAAGATATTTGCACATTGTTGTGCATATGGGGCCTGCGGAAGCAATTACTTTTTTACCTGCTTTTTAACTTAGAAATGCAAGTAAGTAAAAAGATGATTCATGATAACGTTGGACCCTGCTTTAATTTTGAAATTTAGAATTTCATTACAGAGGAACAGGACAACTAATTACAAGAACACGGGAATAATGTCACGCATTTCTTTGTGGATCTCCCATTTGTGCATTATTCACTTGAAATCAACTGGAAAGGTGCAAGTTTGTACTGGATAAGAACTCACTTTACCTACAGAGCTTTTACAATGGGAACTTAGAGAGTTTTTCAGATCTTAGGTGTTATCTGTTTACCAGAGATAGTAAAAATATTACTACTATGCTTATGCATCTCAATGAGTATCATAAGTACACCCTTGGTGATGGTTACAGTATTTTTAAGCATTTGTGTTCACCTTTATGAACCTATTTGTTTAGTGCATCTTAAAGAGACTGTAAATCTTTATTGGTATATTTTGAAATGGTCATGTAAATCTTTGGCTGATATATCATGAAAATAGTCATAGGTAACTTAATTTTTCCTGACATTCACTGTAAAACATTCAGGGGTCCTACCATTTCTGTTCAGGAAATCTTGTAGTTTATTGTTATTTAACAGTATTAAGTGAATTTTTGTATATTTCATTTTAACTTTATTTGTGAATAGTGATTGTGGCATGTTTGGGGGTGTTTTATTAATATTTCATTGATACTGGTAAAATTGAAATATTTTTTTGGTTTTGGTTTGGTTTTTGGTTTTTTTCTGGAAGAGAGAAATTCATGTGTAATGGTGACTATTGGACCACTACTGCTTTTCAGCATTTGTAAACTGGTTTTTCGTTAAATCTTGTAGACCTAACAAACTGCTGTTATTTCTAACTGACCGACCTGTATTAATATTGTACTTTTGAAAGTATAAATATTATGTGGAATTCTTTGGGTTTGTTTTAAAATTTATAATAACGAAGGCCTTGTGTTGTCAAAAATGCAGATTTAAGCGAACTCGCGGTTCTTGGGGCATTGTTGGAAACATTTAGCTAGGTTTGTGTGTTGTGGGAGTCATCCGTTTTAACTTTGACCGCTTATTAATTCATGCAGCTCGGAAGCAGTGGCAGTGAAAAGTGACGTGATTTACCCGCGGCTGAGAGGCCGTTCAGGATCTTACCGTAAACATGGTCCATAGTCTGATGATTAGCAAGCAAGTCCTGCATGTCACACGGTATCAGAAGTCTTGCCGAGGTCTAGGAGCTTAATACGTGTCTCAGATGCACGCGTGGGTCTCCTAACTGGTAACAGCAGGAGCATTACGTGTGCGTCAGAGGCAGATTTAGCACTGATGAAAAAAAAAACACCCCACATTTGTCCTGAAATAGTTGTTATATATTTTTTTATAGTTACTATGGATCTGATCTAGATTTTATACTGATTAACTTTGTAGGAAATATGTTGTAGACATGATGGTGTTGAAGGAGGAAGTACCAGGAAAACATGTCCTTTTTTTTACAAAAGTAGTGAAGATAGAGAGTAAATGTTCACTGTGGATAAATGTGTGAGATTTAGCATTTCGAGAACAGTAATATTTTGTAGGTCATGAAAGAAAAGTAATAACGTGACACTAATGAGTACAGGACTTAAAGGTTTAACTGGCAAAATGAAGTGCATTAACAAATTTAGAAAGCAATCAGCTGCAGCTAACAAAAGGAGGTTTCCATTTTAAGTAGGATGGCAGCTCTTTTGTTACCGATGAAAAGATCTTCCATAAAATTAAAGCACTCTGTTCATCAAGAGATTTTTCTAAGGGCCTGCGAGTGAATCGGTTTGCTTCATTAGAAGGTAGCTTTAAAGAATGCATTTCTTATGAAACTTGGCATCTGTGGCCAATCTAGTTTTTTTTTTTTTTTTTTTTTTTTTAATCATCTGTAATTGAAATTCTCGCATCAGCAGAGACAGTTCTATGGCAGCTCCCTGTTGGGGCAGTAGTCAGTGAGTCTGAAGTCACCGGGCATTTCTCTGACATCCTTTTCGTGCAATTCAGTGTTCTGCCTCCTGTCTTACAGCGTCAGGCACGGTGGGCTTGGTGTCCCTGTCCCTGAGAGCTGTAGGGAGTGTCAGCCTTCCTGGGAGAAGACCTCAACCATGACAAAAACCAAGCAGATAGTGGCTAAAAATGGATGACTTTCAAGATTTGACATTGACTGCCTTTGCCTGAAGACGAGTCATCAGTTCATGAGAAATGGCCTGCAAGTTGTTGCTGCTTAAGTCATGATTTTGAGAAGGTACCTGGTGTATCCCATCTACCCCAGGGCAGGAATGCCAAGGCGCATGTATAGGGGCGTGTAAGAATAAGATGGGCTTGAAGGCAGGGGAGAGAGAGGTGGCGATGAGGTTGTGTGCACGTGGAGGTGAAGGTTGAAGGGGCGAGAGGGCGGAGGGTGGGGATTTACGGGACAGGACAGAGCGGGAGGTTGAAGGGGCAAACCAGCTGCTGGGCAATGCTCTAGTGGAACATGCATATCTCAACACAGCGGTGTGATTTTTGTGCTGCGTTACCACAGCATTAAGTAGCCAGAGTGTATCCCTGAATTGGGCAATAAAAGTTAAAATAAAAAAATTATGAATCGACGTCCTTTGTATTTGCAAATCATTTGAAAAACTGCAAGGTAGCATTCCTTGGGCTGCCTGCTGCTTGTTTGCACGTGAGTTTTAACATGTAATAAAGGTACATTGTTTCTGTATTGCTATGTTAGGATGGAATGAAGGTTAAGAACACATTCGGTTATGGAGAACAAAAATATATGAAAGGTATGATGTAAATATCCCTGAGCTAACTAATTATAAATCCAGAAAATACCCGGAATTAAGGTCCGAACAGCCAAGGTTATGGAAATGCACAGCTACAGCAGCACATGGGGACACTGAAGAAAAACTGTAGCTAACCTTGTCAGTGACGTGTGCTCTCACGACACGTGCTCATTTTGTCCAGTCGCTAACGGGCAGAGCTGAAATAATTTGTGCACCTTGTTAGACATTTCAATACCTTTTTTCCCTTTAGTAAAGTCTGGCTTCGAAACAAATGCAGCATTTCTTTGAAATTCCTTAATTTGGGGGAGGAACTTGAATGCTTACTTCCTACAGATCTTTTTTTTTTCATTTCAGAGGCTGGCCTCTTAGATTTAATGCTTCTGTTTGGCCTTTATGTGGGTCAGCAACACCCATGTCAGACCAATTTAAGAGACTGACAGTACAACAAGTACACATTATAAAACATAAAGGAAACGCCGTGCAGTGTTGAGCTAATTGGTACATTGTAAAGCAAGCTCTGTACAAGTAGGATGATTTTGAAGAGTATAGCTAAGTAGATATACGGGCTTTGCAATTCATACCATACAGCTTTTTCATCTGTGGAGTTGAGTTGCTCAGAAACCAGACTCCTGTTCTAGGCCACCGTAGAAATTCGTGTTGTCAGAACTGGGATTAGAGTTCAGCTACTCGAGATTTTTAAAAATCTTTTGTGTGTGATTTTCACTGAGCTGTACTGTGCCTCTTTCATTTACTGAAAGGAAAAGATTGATGTCAGTGGGAAAATGTGTGCATAACGATTTTCCACCATTTTCACACATTTTCTAAAATCCCTTAGCTCATTTAAGTTCTGTAATTTTTGAGCCAACTGTGAATACACATACTTACTGCTGTAAATAACTGCTTCGTTTATTGTCCTGGCTGCAGAATCCTCTAAGAAGCAGGCCTGCCTCAGCAGACTGCCTTTACGGTCCTCCGAATGAAATACGAGTCTTGTCCAGTTCAGATGCCATACCTTGAAACACATTTTTTTCCCCAAACAGCTGTGAAGTCCTTTCATTTGTTGCAGTGGGATCTGTTTTGCCGATGGAATTGCCATTGCTGCGGGTCGCAGACCGGGGAGAATGCTCTTCCCTATCCCCTCTCTAAGATGGTGCTCTTGCAGAGCACCTCCCTCTAGGACCTGCACAGCGTCTGTGCTGCCGCTGCCTCCTCCTCCTCCTCTTTAACACCTTGAGCTTGTTTTTTCAGAGACTATTTTCCCCCTCTTCTCTGTCCTTTCCCTGAATTTGCAGGAGGCGTCAGCTGGCCTGGAGCCGTGTTAAGAATAACTAAGGTTACATTCATCTGTTTGCACTTCTTGCAGAGTGAACATGAACTGATGGGAATCTTCCAAGAAAAAAAACCCAACTGCATCCAGAGTCCTCTCTTCGAGGATGCTTTTCTACAAAGAAAATGGCCATGATGCCAACTGCTCCTGAGTCCTTGCCTGAGGTTCATTCTCCTTTCCTCGTTTAAATAAATTTATACTGCTCTTCACTAATAATGCCAGTCTGCCCTCAAGAAACAGGTTTACACTGTCTGTGTATTACCAATTATTACTTGGTACGAGCTGGTACAGTTTGGGGCTAAAAGAGAGTTCAAAAGCTGTAGTTTTCTGATGACTTTGTTGAGGTATGCTTAAATTGGAGTGACCCACGTTTGTTTATCCTACAGGACATAGAGACTGTCTCAAAATCAGAAGGGAACAGCGATGCCCTTAGGTAAATGACTGCCTGTACTTACTGTGCCTTTTCTCTTCTTTTGGTGGTTATGATGGCTTCTGAAGATGCTTCCTGTAGGCGCAAGATCACGCAGGTTCTTAATGTAGAGACTTGTTCCACTAAAATTAAATGCTATAGTCTGTTTTAAAGGACCATCACCTCTTTAAACAGTCATCTTGTTGACAGTTCATTACTTCTTGGGAAAGTATTTCCAGATCAGCAAGTGCCTGTCTGATGAGACTAGTTCTATTCAGACAAAACAAGTTGTTCTTCGTTGATGTAACGGACGTGTCAGATCATTTTTTCTTTGTTTGTTATTACCCATCACTGTTTTCCCCACCTTGAAAGTTTTCTTTAGAACTGAAGCGACTTGCCTGTGCCAGGGCAGAAGACGTGCACAATCTCTTGGCAGAGCTACCCGGTAGCTGTGGCCCTACTTGCTTTTCTGAAAAAAAAAAACAAACCCAAACAATGTGAAGGTAAGCCAAAAATAGCCTAATCCTGCAGCCAGGCTGTATAGCAATGAAATGCTTTTGAGTATTGCTGAAGCATGAATGAAGTGTAAATCTATCCCCAAATCCCTCAAGTACGGTCAAATTGCACTTACTACCAAGAATACTGAAGAGAGAATAACTCCTGGTTTGTTCCCTGGGATTGTTGGCTTGGAGCTTTCCATGCCACAGAAATATTGACACTTTCACAGTATTTACTTTAAAAGCATTTATTTTTCTCTACAGTTCAAAAGATACCTGTCAATATAATTCAATAGAAAATCACCAATCAAACACTTTCTTTGAAGCATAAGGAATAACAATCTAGTGTTTTAGGTAAGTGTGAGGAGTTGAGAGGCTGGACTTCATTTGTATAAATTCTTTCCAGTAGGAAGAATTTTTGTTCCATGTTATTGACCGATTTGGAAGGCAGATTTCATTCTATTTTTTTTAATTGAAAAATCAAATAGCAAAATAATTGCTGGTTTTGTTCTTTTAAAGATGAGAAGACAGCACCACTTTCCTGTTTCTGAGTGTCTTCCCTTAAGTTTTATTGAATTGTTTCATACACTTTACGGTAATTTGTTGAAATAGAGGGGTTTTGTTTCTTTTTCTCCCACAGTTGCTATTTTGTGCTGTCTTTAAAAGGAAAAGAAATTCACTCAAGGGGCAGGACGGTGGGAGGGGAGGTGTGAGTGGGTGTGTTGAGATGTATTGAGCCTTCTGAAGAGAAAAAAATCACCTTATTAATAAATCATAAGAGTCTGGGTGCTACTTCTTTTAAGAATCTCTCCTCTCACACACTCCCTCCTCTGCTGTTCCTCTGTGGTTTTGCAGTGTGGCATTCAGTACTTCTCATTAAGTCAAAGACCAGATTTTCATGAGTAGTTGTCTTCACTTTTTGAACTCGTAGCGAGGAACACTTCATCTCTGTGCCTTGTTCTCCCATCAGCTATACTGGCCTGTACAAGGTGAGGCTCTACTGAAGTAGGTATTTGTGCTTATTTAAAAATAAGAGGAGAGTTGGCTCTGGAGTGTGAATAACTTAGTTACTGAAAAACACTCGACGTACCTGGGAGAAATCAATTGCAAAGGGAAATGCTTGATCTGTGAGCCCCTGTGATTTGTCTCCACTAGACTGGTCGTTCCCCTCCATTACATGCTGCCTTTTCTTCCAACCTCTTCTGATTTTACTTGGTATAAAATTTCCCTTCACTTGTACATTTTGTATAGGTTCGTCTTCCGGTTTTGACTCTGGGAGGTGGTACCTCTTGGAGCTCTTAAAACGCTGAATGACTTCTCATATGTTTCATTCTTTTTCCTTATTTCTTGCATCTAATTGCGTTGTTTATCAGCACAGGTACTTTATACAGATACAGCAGGTTTTTATCCCATTAATTACTGCGAGTGAAACTGAGGAGTCATTCTCAGTTGTGCAACCCAGAAGCCTGAGGAAAATTCCTGCTCTCTTTTGTCAGACTACCTCTGCCCCAAAAATGGCTTTTCAACATCAGAACAGCATTAATAAAATGTTTATTTAGCACCTTTTAGGTTGAAAGATCCAGAAGCACTTTACAATTAACTACACACATCATCACTGAAATGCATCCAAGCAGAAAATCTCAAGTGAGAGCAGACAGAAAATCTCAAGAGTGAGCAGACAACTCACTGCATAAATTTCAAAGAGAATGGACTTTTGGCCAGCCGCTGGGCCAGAAAGCAAAGTCGAAGCTCTAATGACCTATAGCAAACAGGATTCTGATTTTGGTTTGGTTTTTGAAGGTCTCATCTGAAAAACCTACCTGGGTAAAGCTGCATTCAATCCATTTAGCCACCTCAGAAAACCAAAGATTTGCATCGGCCCTGCCAAGATTAGAATCTGTGGTGCCAGGGAGTCTAGCCTCATCCTAGCCTGACATTTAGATGACTAAACCATCACCTCAAGTTAGAGAACATACTCAGTAAGTTCAAGTTGCAAGTATCTAGTAACACAGTGCTGATTTTTAATGCAGAATTCAGATGTTTAGACGTAAACATCCCCCACGTACAGCATGCCTCTTCACAAGCACCAGGCATTAATTTACAGTCCTATAACTTTTCCAGCTTTGGGGGAAAGGGAAACGTGACTTTCTGAGCTCTAGTAGCTAGAGTCTTTCCAGGGAAATAGTAGAAGGCACTTGGCGTGACTGAACAAAGCACCTGGAAATGCTCTATTGGGAATGATCCTCATTCCCTGGGAGGACAGAGATTACCTGCAGTCTTTCCTGCTGTGATGGTGACAGTGCGTAAGAAATATACGCCAAATAACTTCTGAGCAGCATCTCCTTTTCTACAGAAGTATTCTCAAATGCTGGAAATTTCTCATGAATATACACAGCCCGGTTCTTCCCTGTTGCAACATGACAGGAGAACGGGGGCATAAATGTGGCTTTGTTACTCCTAAATGCATCTCCTGACTGTGACATCGATTATGCTTTTCACTTCAGCAAAGAAAAATTATAAGGCTATTTTAATACAATTTGAAAGCACTTAATACAAAGTTACATGAATACACTGCATCTTATGGCCTATCCATGGAGAAAATACTGAAATACTACCACAGGGCTGTTCAATACTATTTTTTTTCCTTTCAACTTTTTATCTTAATACTAGAAAATATATAAATCATTTACATGACATTATGCAAAAGAAGGCACAGCCGGTTATAGTTTACACAAGCACGATGCATAATATGCAGAAAAGGGGATTAAAAAGAAGCTTCACATCCTTATTAGATACATTGTTGCAATCCATTAAGAAAAGTACTTCATCATCAACAGAAGTGTTCAACACTTGAGAGCTATGATATAAAAAAATTATAATTCATTTAATGCAAAACAGATTTATATATACTTTCATATATAAACACTGTTTAAAAATGCTAACATAATAAAAGTAGATTATCCATGTAATGAAAAGTGCAAACCAAAGTAATAGAGGGTTTCACAATGTCCTTCTCATGACACAGGAAAAAACTACCCCGTAGGAATGAAGTGTTAAATCCACCAATAAGTCCTTGGCGTGGTGAGGTGTCATCAGGATTTCTGAGCGTTTGGAGA
The DNA here is from genome assembly GCA_024336885.1 of Actenoides hombroni. Lineage (NCBI taxonomy): Eukaryota > Metazoa > Chordata > Aves > Coraciiformes > Alcedinidae > Actenoides > Actenoides hombroni. The sequence goes on from WUAM01000395.1 coordinate 31,748,755, forward strand.
AAGCAGTACTGGAGAAGAGGCTCCGTCCAGACTGGGGAGTGGCACTGGTATGTGACCATTTAGCAGAGTTGGAAACTGTGTAAGAGGCCGAAAGGTAAAAATTACTCTTTATCTTGAAGCATTCAGCCCAGAAGCACATGCATTTAGCATTAGCAAACAGCTCCAGATGTTTTCAAGCCTTGTCATTTCTCTCCGGTAACAGATATACCAAATGCCTGCATCAGCCATTAGGAGTGTCAAATAGAAGATGAAACCTGCATAATCTGTAGCTGTATAGGGATGTGTAAAGCTATTACTAGCTCTATTTTATATAAAAGTTCACATAACGATACATCTGTCGCCACCCTGGGAAAGTGAATATTGTACAGCAGTGTTTGCCATCTGTCCTGCTTCCAAAAGTTTTTTTCGATCTATGAAATATTAATTAAAATCCATACTTTTCATCTGCCCTTCATAAAAGCTAAGCAGGAAAGCGCTTTGCAAAGTGAAAGTTGAGATGTAGTTTTGCAGCAGGAAAAGTACAATTGTGAATACAGAAGTGGGGAAAATTGCTTTCAAGTAATTAACAGTTTCTCTCTGTATTTACTAAGAAACCGTAAACTAGGTACACGGGATCACGTGAAGCAGAGTACACTGTAATTCAGTATTAACCTTCTACTTCTGAAATACTGGGCAAAAAAAATACTAATTCAATATATAAGCATCCCAACTGTAACTTGCCTGCAGGGACATGTACTGACTAGTTCTTAACATCTGACCTCAGAAAAAAGCCAAGCAAGTAGGTGGAATAAACTTGCTACAGCATGAGGTGGGAATTATCCCAGTGGTAGATACTGATCTGGCCTGGAGGCCGGGTTCCACCAGCCCCGCTGGGTTTCTGTTGGCTTGAAAAAGAGAGAGCCGAGCAACAGAGCTCCCCGGCTTCAAGCGTACGGTGTATTTTCATCCCTTATCAGATCAGTCCTTCAACAGCAAACTGTGCCGTAATCAACCTCTACACGTGCATATCATTTGCTTATAACAGGATTACTCTTCCCCCGAGATGTCAGCTAATGATACCTGCTTTCCAACCTTCAGCTGAAAATCATGCCGAGCAGCACGGGCTCAGCAGCTGCTGCAGGGGGCTGGCACCACGCTCCTGGTATGGCCAGGACTGGCTGGTACCTCTGTTTTAACCAAACCTCACCTTGGGAAATGTTTCCACGACTTCTGCCAAGATTCATTAAAACACAGAACCCGACTACAAGCTCTAGCTTTTCTCATCTAGGTTTCTAACGTGAGACACGTAAATTGCAAAGTGATTCAGGTGTTATCTAAAGCTAACAAAAAGAGGGCTGTGTGATCTTGGGCGTGGGTGGCGTGCTGGTGCTACGGCCTGAGATGCAAATGCTGCTAACATCACGATTTCATCCTTCCCCTGGTCTCCAACCCAGCTCTCTTCTTCCTGTTGTCTCTGTAGCCTCTGGGGCTGGGAGGCCGTTCTTTATTCATACGCCTCCATGCAGTGGGGATGTGGGACTTGGCTACACCCTCTCAGTGCTACCGTGGTAACAAAGAAGATACGCTTAATTTACTTAGCACTTAATTCAAGCTAACGTCATAGTCCTTAAGTTTGGCTGCATCTTCTTGAATTAACCAATTCTGTGCCAGTCTCTTACTGTTCCAGTTATGTGGTGATTTCAAAATAAGGATGAGACATCAAAATAAGTTAAATCACACAGCAGTGTGGCTTCAAAGGGAAGACCTTCCAGGCAGGTCAGTATATCAAGGTAAATTGTGTGAAAGCAGACTGCAGATTTCAGTGATGCTCTACGTAGGCTGTCTGGGTGTACAGCTGTAGGTGTATGGGAATTGCTTTCACCTTCTGAACACTGAAGGAGATTTTACTAGTTAATAAGCATCTCTGTGCTCTGTGAGGGAGTACGCAGGTAGCTGTGTCCAGCACTGCCAGAACAAGCTCCTCCTGGTTCATGAAAGGAGGAACTGTACTTTACCATAGGCTTGTTCTGGGCTTAGTGGGGCCATGGACAGAGATGGCTCCCATCCTGGTCCTTGTACTATACAAAGACTAGTATTAAAGAACCACAGGCACTGCCAAGCATAGTGCTGTTGTGAAGAGCAGCTCACACCTGAAAGAAATACAGGAACCAAATCTCTCCTCCATGCATGCCAGCAAGCAAGGAAGCAGAGGCAGGCAGGCAGCTGCAAAGCTGCCCTGACCTCCAGCTGCGGGCAGGATTTTGACTTCAACAATAACCAAATGTTCTTTCAAGTCCCAGTGCGAATGACCAGGTGCAGGCACAAACAACTCGTGAAGCAGCTCCAGCTCTTCCCCCCGTTCCCTGACTAGCTTCGTGGAGCGCAGGCTGACTTGCGCAGGCAACCCAGAGAGGGCTCTGCCCTGACGCCTACACTGGAGTGACCAGCAGTTCTTGGTGGGGTTAGCAAGGCTTCAGTGGCGGTTGTTGCTTCCTATTTGCTGTTAAAATCGAGCTTCGTGCTCTACAGGCTTGTCATTGTGGCCTTTGCCTGAATCAGACACCATTTACAAGGCCCTTTGGGTCTCTCAGAGGGGGAGAGCCAGGGCCAGCCCTCCCTCTCCGTCCCCTGGCGGGTGCCCAGCGTCTGTCCGCACAAGCTCATTCCAAGCCATAGCACAAACGCTTCCCTCTCACCTGCAACACCTGCCTGGTTTTAACTATGTGTGCAAAACTGAGGTCCAACAGGAATAAGTGAGTCTCTCTGAAACACAAGGAGCTTTAGGGCTCCCTGCTCAGCTGTCCCACTGGAATTGGAAGGACTTAGCTCAGTGAGGACCATACCTGAGCAGAGCACTTCAGCTAAAGCCCAGCCCTGGAGTTAAGCAGTCAGTCTCCCTGGAGGTTCAGAGACTAACACAGGGTCCCTGTTTAGCAGCAGCCCCCTCTGTTAAATGCTGGCCCTCTGCAACAGTCAGGGAGTTCATTCCAGGGGTGTCCCTGCATTCTTCAGCTGCTCAGCTGGCCCTCAGCTTCTTGTGCTTCTTGCCAAGCAGCTGATCAGCATAATTTCTTCTGTGACTTACTGCATCAGCTGTTTTGCAGCAGCTACAGCTGGAGCTGCTAATACCACTCCCACCCTCCTCTTCCTAAACCTTGAGTAAATGCTGCAGCTGAGTGCTCTGGCGAGCACAGCTTATTGAACTTTTCTAGTTACCACACCTCAATAAAACTTGAGAGATTTTTAACTCTCCCAGTAGCCATGAGAGAGAGAGGACAGTGCTGCCTTTCTCCTGTTACACATGGGGAGGTCATGCTCAGAGGTATGAAGTAACTTCGTTGAGGACACACAGATAATCTTCAGGAGAACTGGAAATGGAGCCTTTGGGTTCAGAGTGCCTTTATTGTAAACAGACCTGTGCCCTTACTGTAACTACCAGTATGCCCTGTCTTTCTGAGTGAGAAGTAGCTCACTAAGAGGGAAGGCTAGACCCACGCCCACCTTACTGTGTAAGACTCCAATTGATCTTGGTTCCACTACTCTCCTGCCTGATGCCTGACTGGTCTGCACGCTCTTCCCAAAGCTCTGAGAACTCAGTTACCTACTCTTAGTAGGGTCCGGCCTTTATTTGTTTCCTTCACATATGTGTGCTTGCTGCAGTAGACGCTGCCCTGTAGCTTCTGCCTGTGCTGCCAAGGGTTTAAAGAGGGTACAAGTAAGTAGGCTTCCCTTTAGAAGTGCCTGTTAACTCCTGCCTTGTCTCAAACTATTTGAAAAGCTCCAGACCACTGTGAAGAGATGCTCCTCCAATGTGTCTTCCACATGTGTGCTTTCAGAAATGAAACCTGTGCATTGAAAAGACCTACCTGGAACAGAGTGTTTGGTCCCTGCAGCCTGGCAGGACTCAGAGGAGCAACAGGACTGAGGCTGCTCCAGAAATGAATGCTAGACAGCAGCGGGCTTGGGGTCAGCAATAATCCATTTGGGGTCTGCAAGACAAAAACACACCCCATGATAGGCGCCTCGGAAGTTACAGCTCCATACAGCAGTCACAGCCCCTAAAGTCTTACACTTCAGCTACCAGCTCTTCTTCCCAGTAAACGCAAACATACAGCATGTCAAGTGTCCTGGCTGGCAGCAACTGCCCATCCAGCCCTGCATCCTTCTTCTGCCATGGTCAGTACCGGACACCCGCACATGTAATATTCCTTCACATGCACATCAACGTCATTTCTATGGTGACTGCTAAAAGAAGAAGCTGAAAGTGACGTGACAGTTTTGAACAAAGTGTTTGGGATAAGAAGTTAATCTCACCAGTGATCTTGATGCCAGTAATTTTGATGATTTTTTTTTTTTTCTTTTTTCTAATATGATGGGCACATTATTTGTGAAGCAGTGCCTGAGGGACCGGCTGCGGTGTCTGAGGCTCTGCATACGCACAGGAATACAGACCTGCTCTGAGGTGCTCGCACTGGAGTTCACAAAAGGGTCAAACAGTTCGTTTAACACCAGCAGAAGAGATGGGAGAGACGAGGCACAGCCAACATTAAGGTCCTCCCCGTGATTCTGTCCCAAGCTGTCTGAAAGGTCGTTTAATACAAACAGCTTGGCTGCTCTTGAAGGGGATGGTTTCTCTAAGGAAGCTCAAAAGAGGCAGTGTTCGTGGAGAAACGCAAAGGGAAAGGACACTGCCATCTCAAACTCAATGGTCTCCAGGGGTCCCTTCCAACCCCTACCATTCTGTGATTCTATGATCTCCCTTGCGCTGAGTAAGGTGGATCAGAAACAGCAAACCCCGGGGAAGAAAACACGGTTATGTTCCAAGGAGTAATAAACGTGGTATTGCTGGGAAAGCAAAAGATGCTCATGCAGTAGAACAGTAGGTATGGTGGTGACAGGAGTACCAATGAGGTCAGGATTTGGATATATTCGGAAGACAGCAAAAGGGGCAAAGAGTGGGTGGAGGCCTAGCAAGGAGAAAACTTTTCTCTTGATCTCCTCACGTGGCAGCTCTTGTCAATACATCTGAAAAAAAAATACTTAACAAGCAGGCACTTGTGAATGGCTCCTTCACAAGCACCCTCTCTCCAGGACCACGGTGCTTTCACGGCCCAGGAAACAGCAGTACCAGTGAGAGGACCTTTCCTGTGCAGCACTACATCTGATGCTCCACAAGCAGGTGGCCATCAATGGGGATTTACGAGACTGACAAAGAACACGCTGAATTAGGTCAGGATAAACACTCAGACGCACCTACTAACTTCAAAACCAAAGGTGTAAGAAACAAGGCCCAGCAACATTTGACTAAGGACACGGTGTTCTGCCAACTGTACTAAGAGCTCCGACGATCTACGCTTCGGTTCTTGAGAAGCTGCAGCTACCCAGAACTGAAAATGCAGCTCTTGGAAAGGTCTTTTGAAAACGATGAAAACTCGGAGGTGTTTATTCCTACCTCAACACGGCCACAGGAGTCTTCAGAGAAATGGAGCTGTCCGCCATCCATTTGTGGAAGCACGTTAACCTGCCCAACAACAGTGCTAAGCAAAAGCTCACGTCCTCCTACGATCCAGAACGCTAATGTCTGAAAGTTCTGTCAGAGCCAAGAGCCAGCCAAAGCAGGCCTCCAAATCTGTTAATATTTAATGCAAAATGAGCACAGGGCCTCCCAGGCTTATTCTCCGTGTCACCGTCAGCTGAGCGCCAAAACCACCAGAGGAAACCTAAGTGTAAACAACATCACAGCACAGGCTAGCCTTAAATTACATGCAGAAATTGATTTGTCACTTCATTTTCTGCCCTCATGCAGCTGTACGGCTGGTATTAGATGTGGAACTCAGTGGGAAGTTCCTACTTTAAAAAATGTCATTATAATCTAAGCACAGGAACAGTTTAAATAGAAGTAACTCGTTGCAGAGAGAGGATTATGTTAAGCAACGGCCCTCATGGCTCCCAACTTCTCTGACAAAGAATGTATGTAAATACAATCTCACATCACTTCTAGCTGTCAGATAATGGACAAGTGCTCTCACACTTCTGTTACTTCCCAGGTCATTAGGCGCGTGCTGGAGCCCGGATTGTGTATGTGGATACAATACAGACCACACAGGTGCTGGCTGCAGGCACACTACTTTGTCCATAAAGAACCAGCATGTTGTACATGTTACGAATGCTAATGTCGAGGCCGGAAGAAAAAGAGTGAGTCAAACTTACATATCCGCACTGGCCAAGGGAGCGCCAACAAAATTAACAAGCCTCAGTAAGCCGTAGAAGAAGAAAGCACTGAACAAAATGTAAGTTATCTCTCTTTTAAGCTAGCCAACTGGAAAGCTGACATTTCCCTACCAAAGCATGGTACTGTAGGCGCTGACACCCTCAAATCCTCTGTTTTGTTCTGAAATTAGTCGTGCACATCACGTGCCCTTTCACAGGGCTCCACCCAAAGGTACTCCTTGTGACTGGCAAGTACAATGGAAAGTCATGTGAAATACCCTCTCAGGCAGCAGGACCTTCTCTGAACCTCCAACATTCCTGGAGCAGGAACTGGTGTCCCTCCCGGACGCATTCCTATGTGACCTGCTCTAGGTGGTCCTGCTCTGGCAGCGGGGTTGGACCAGATGATCTTTCAAGGTCCCTTCCAACCCTTAACATTCTGTGATTCTGTGATCCTGTTCTGTACCTGCTCCATGGAAGCAGGTGTCTACCACTGGGATCTGAGAAATCAAAGATCATTTGAGATGTGATGCATGCTCTTCCTAGGACAATGGGATGAACTACGTATTTCCAGCCTAAATTATGGCTTTAGTTATTTTGCACTGTGATATTACAGTTACCTGAACACGGTTGTTAAGGTAGTTTTTATTTTATATTCAGTAGGTCAAATATTTAGGATGCAGGGTGCTTCTCATTCACACTACAAAAAGAAGGTTAAAAGAGAGGGGAAAAAAGCTATGTTACTGTATAGCCAAAAGTTTAATTAAATGGACCCAGGCACTACCCTAGATGGGTGCCATCTGCCTCTTCCATGATAGGATAACCTGTAAAAAATACAATTTGTAATGGCATTCAGTTGGATAACAGTCATCACTGTCTTAGGTAGCCATCCTGCTAAAGGGCGGCCACAATCATCTACCTAATTCCCTTCTATGCCTTTTAGGGGCAGTAAACACACCAGTTTATGGAACGATGAGAAAATTAAATGTTCAAAGAAATAATTACAAAATTAAGGAAGAAATCTCTGTTCATACTGTATCACGCACCTTTGTAATTATTTATTTACTCTTCACTTTGTTTCGTTCACTGCAAGCGTTTGCACCAACTTTTATTTCGGGGAACGGAGGCTGCTCCCCACTGGGATAATTTTACTCTTGGATTTTTTTGTCTAATTTTACAGTGGTAGCGTAAGACAAAACTCTCCGATGCACACACCAGGTCATTATCTACGTGACTTTCCTCTTCTCCTCTGAGTGGATTCTTTTTCATAGACTTGCTTGAAAGCAATAACTTGACATTGACATTACCACAAACATGTGATTAAAAAGAACAAAATAACCTACTGGTTATTCAGCAGGTCTGTGCTGAAAGGAAGCTCTGGCAAGTGCTCTGTGGATCTGTAAAACTTTGGAAATCAAAACTGGCTTAAGAGCCTTTGCTTAGAACCCACTTAATTTGCTCCATACTCAAAAACTAAGAAAAGGGTCACACTGTTTGAACAGCTACAACATCTAGCAGAGGAATCTAACCAGGCATCCCACAATGCACATGCTCGAGTCATGACCTACAAACCCCCTGTTTTTATTGTTGCCTTTTCCCTTGTTCTGCAGACCTGGTGGCTGTTTTGAACTGATAATTCACTCATGTTAACTAATGGCTGCCCACCTCGTTATCCTTCCAGGCGGTCTCTGAACTCTGATGGCTCTTCCCACGCTCTCGTAGGAACTCCAGGAGGAACCTACTTTGCACCCTTTGCTCAGCCCTCTGCTATGTTTCCCTCTTCCAGATACGGTGGTGCTTTTTCCCGTCGGACGATGACAGACCCATGGAGCTAACGCACGCTCTCGGCCACGCGGAAGGAACACCTGGCAAAGCTGGAGTACAGGAGACAGGCAGGTCTTACCTGTGCAGTGAAGAAAGCTGGAGTCAGGGATCCCGAAGGAAGTGCAGGGCTGTTGAGGGCGATGGAACCGATGTCGGTGCTGGAGAGAACCATGGGTGGGGCGGAGATTTCCAAGCCTTTGGGTTTTTTGGCCTTTGGGGGAAGAGATGGAGATTTTGCCTTGGAGCCTGAGGAGAGGTTCAGAGGCTCAAGGGAATCCGAGTCATGGCAACTGGACTCCAGGAAGAGGCTCCTGTGTTCTGCAGGGAGGGGTGAGGTGGGAGACAGAGATGGCGACCTGGAGGAAGACGACGATGGAGATGAAATGCTGGCACTGTTGGGTAGCATTAAGGACGATATTTTAGCTGATACTGATGAGCTAAGAAAAGCAGAGGCAACTGCTGTTTCGGAAGTGGAAGGCAACGACACCATGGGCCTCATAACTTGTTTGTCTGTTTTGTTTGTCACAAATCTTATAACAGTCCGAACTTCTTCGACCGGTGTGTTTCCTTCTGACTTCTCCTCCAGCTTTTCTGTTTTGATTGGCTTGTAAGGGTCTGGCTGGTTCTGCAGAGAGTTGATAGTGAAAGAGGAGTAGAGGCCAGAGTGGATATATTCATTACGGCTTGTGCTTTTCAGTGCTGACAAGCTGTGCTTGTGCTGTTCCCTGCTCTCAGAAGGCATCTTACAGTCGCTGTCCTGCAGCAAAAGGCTCTCTCTGCTGAGTTCCACAGCATGCGGATCCATTTTTAAAATCTCAGGAAAGGAGACAAACTTGTACACAAATTTTTGTCCAATCACTTTCTTGATGATGTTCTGCAAATACAAAAGCAACGCTAGATTCTAGATCAGCATTTTAGAGGCACTGAGTACAGCAAACACAAGGAGGTTCAGAATGGGGGGGGGGGGGGGGAACCACCCACTCCTCAGGTTGAGCAGGTCATTCCCATGGGGCTCCTAATGCTGCTTATCCTTGGCTCGTTCCCATATCTCTGCTCAGCCAGAAAGACCACTCCCTCCTCCTCATGGTGACTGACACAACCACCATTACTAGGTGACAATGACCTACTGGTGGGCTGTCTTCCTCCCACCTCTTCTGAGGTACCTTGGGAATATTTTCTTCCCAGTAAAAAACATCCTGCTGCCTTGCAGACTGGAGCCATGCCACCATTTGTGTTTCACAACGAAGGCAAGGATCCTTCCTTTATGCCTCCCAAAATTGATACCAACTACCTTGAATATGAAATACTCTCAGAACATCTGCAAGGGAGAAAACCACCTCAGCCTCCCCACTCCAGTCATTTACCCTCTCTTCCTTACCATGTGCAGAAGGATTGACCTAGGCTGATGGTGACTGTCCTTCTTTCAACAGTCACAAACTATGTCTGTGACAAATACAATCACTTGGACGGGTTGGTAAAGTACTTGTGTCATGTTGTATCCCCTGTGCTATCTCCAGGTCTGCATTAGGCTCAGGATGCTCACTGGTGCAAACGGAAGGTTTTCATCAATCTAAACTGCCTATTGAAATTAATTATTTTTAAAAATCCCAAACCTCTCCAAGGTTTGTAGAACTATTTCTTTTTTTCTTCATATTGGCCATAATAAAAGTGTCCCCTTTATGGAAAGAAGTGATTCATCTTTGAAACTGAAACCTTTCATGAGGGTCCCGTTTCCAGTCCTAGCTCTCTTCCGGCAAACCCAGATGTGCTGCCTGCTCCAACACAATGCGCAGTATCTCCAAGGATGTGATGTGACCTCCTTAGCAGAGGCACTTTATGGCAGCAGGTGCTGGCCTGGCCTAGAAAAGGCCTGGAACATTTACCACCCTAAGCCATGTGCTGTGGAAGACAAGAAGCGCTATTTCCTGAGATTTCCATGATCATAGAATCATAGAATAATTTCAGCTAGAAGAGACCTTCAAGATCACCAAGTCCAACCTTAATCCTAGCCCTATCAGAAACCACTAAACCATGTCCCTAAGCACAACATCTACCCAGCTCTTAAACACTTCCAGGGATGGTGACTCCACCACCT
>WUAM01000395.1:31760332-31771252 GCA_024336885.1 Actenoides hombroni
CGCTGGAAGCGCGGGGCACCTTCCCAAGCCGGACCTCACGGAGACAGCAAAATACAGAAACGATGCAACATGGCACGACGACATAAATTGAGAGAAATGACAAATTAAATGCCAAGGGGCACTCAAACCGTCAAATCCAGGCTGGGTCTTCCAGCTCCGTATCGTATCTTAGAGACAGACCAGTGGTAGTGTGCTGATTGGAATTTAAGTTTTGGCCCTCAAGCCGCAGACTTCAAACCAAAACTGTTGATCGAAATTTATTGAAAGGGACACATTTCCAGTATCTGGAGTTTACGTCCTTTGTCTTTTGTTGTGTGTCAGATATCTTCATTGTACTGTCTATTCCTAACTTTATTTGGAAATTCTCAGAGAGTGACATTATCTTCTGTCTGACCAGCGTATAATATTTTAAAATCAATATTGTCGTAAGATTGATTATTCCAGCACAACCACCACAGTTCAGAATGTTCTTGACGTGCAATGACACAGAAGCTATCACTATTTTTTATCACTCTATTGGGTTGTTGTTTACGGTGTCACTGGGAATAAAAGGATGCTTTGATGGAGTTAAAAAGATCATCACGAGTTGGCCACTAAGCATTAGTCAATAGCATCCAAACAGCTGGCGGTGAGCAAATTGGGAGTCTCTTGTGGAAGTCCGTCAGCTTTCTTCCTTCTCATCTTCTAACATGCCATAGGGGAGCAAGAATAACACCATACCGGCACACCAAATTATGTAACTTTGTTACTTTCCTTAAAAAATTCTCTCTTAGAAGTAATCCTAAATTTAGGAATCCAGATGTGAGGTCTGCTGAATCCTCAGTTTGTGTTTCCCGAATAAAGAAGCATTAAAATGTTTAACTTGAGGTAGCGTATCTCTGAGATTAGAAAGCACCATGATAAAATCCTTCCTGTAAGCGTTAGTTTAAGCTGTTAGGATGCAGAAATCAATCTCTTTTTGGGAGCTACAACTGAAGACCCAAGTTTGCAAAGCCAGGACGGCCAGAGAAGCTTTTATGGTACCAATACGCAATGTTGGATTGACAGCTGGGGTTACCAGCAGTCATCTTCTATGTTTATCTTTCACTGATTTTGTGAGCAACAGACAAAGCAGAGATTTCTAAAGTTGCCTTGACTGGTTATTGGTGCAGGAAGATGAGAGAATAAACCCTCAAAACTAGTATAACTTCTTTTACAAAAAGTAAGTAACACTATGTCTTTAAAAAAATGTTTTTAAATTGTTTATTTATTATGCTGTAACTTGGTTGACAGCACTATAATTTTTTTTTTACAGCATCAGTCCTTTTTCGTCTGGATAGTGAGGTAGAAACCTCAATAAAGCTGCCGTGCTGCATGTTCAATGATCAGTGCTCTTCGTATTACCCCATGGATGCCGGCGAAGAAAGTACAGAACGTGTTTAACGGAATAAAGCCACCAGGATATGTTGGAAACATGAGAAGTTCAGATAGCTCTGCTGGAAATGGAAGAAAATGGGAGCTTTTGGCCAGGGCTACTGATTCTAGCACTATGGATGTCATTGGGAAAATATTTTTGGAAACTACATCTATGTGCTTGATAAAAACACTGTGCTTTAGAGAACAGTTGCCAAAACTCGTCTCATCTGCAATATTTGCCTGGCTAAATTGCTCTAGACTTACAGTTGTCCTTAAGGATTATCTGATGCGAAAACACAAGATGAGGAAAATTGCAGGTTTCTATCGTCTAGGAGCCTTGTTATTTTGCAAAAGCCGTGTCTCAGAAAACCTGTTTGTTAACATAGTCATAAAAATGCTAATTATGTTTTTTAGTAGAGTCACCAGTCAACTTCTGTGTCTCAATTCACATCCATTCTTCGGCACGTATTATCATCGCAACTGTTAATTATAAAGCCTTAGTCCTGTCCTCAAGCTGTGAAGATTTGGGCATTTAGCTTTGGAGATTTGCTCAGAGTTGGTCCAGACAACAGCTGTCGCGCTCAGAAAGGACTGAGTGTAACTAGAGACAGCTCCCCTTCGACCAGTAAAGCAGGTTACTGCTGCTGAAAGTCCTAATCTGATGGGTTCAGGCAATCCTTGTACAAACATATGCACCCAGGATTTCTCTGTGTCCTGTTTATCCAGGGATAGTGCAGTTTGTAGAAGAGCCTGTATTTATATACCTTTCCTTCTCTTGAAAAAATTGCCCCAAAGCATTCCAAAGTATAGTGACTATAATTCTGCCTCATTTTTATTAGATTACATCAATTAAGAAACCAGGCTTTGTCTGTCCTTTTAGATTGTTTCCACCGTATTCTTAAACTGTTCATAAATCTCATGTGCTGCTGTAATTAACCAATCTAAATGAAGGAAACAAACAAAAAAAAAAAGTAGATTTGCTGTGCTCCAGATCTCTGTTTAAGCTCTTCGGGCTGAGGTTCCTATCTCTGTTAGTCTAGATTTTAGTGTAATTTCACTTTGAGCCTCGAGTCCCTCTGTAATTATGTTGTTAAATGAAGTTAAATTAAATAATTGTAATGTCACTTTGCAGTGCACAGTTTCCTCAAATATACATAGATGCTTAGAATCACGTGTAATTATCGAGAGGAAATTTGCATGCAGTTTCATTTAATATTTTAATTGTGAATATATTTAATAAATGTATACATTGTTTCACGCTTTCTAAACATCTTGTGTTTCTCTCTAGATTACAGTCTGTAGTGAAAAGGTTTCAAATGTGTGTCTGCCTTTATGAAAACTTAACACAATAGGTTTTATGGGAGAATCACTTGTAAACATTCTTCTCTCTTACTTGCTAGTAATTCCAGCTTGAATAACCACCTGCCAGGTTACGGGGGGATTTCCAGGGGATTTTGGAAAGTAGATATATAGAAACTAATTACCTGAGCTGGAATGACAGCCTAATTCATGTAGGATTCTTGGTTGCCCTTCACAGCATACGATTTAAATGCCTTGCAAATGTTGCATCAATATTGATGAATTGTTCCTCTAGCAGGTTTGGCTTTTCTCTTTCACACTTTACTGTAGCTGGACAAACACAGGCTTCAGATCCAACAACTTCATTACTGCAAAGCGTCCTGGGGGATCCATACCGCTCACAAAAGTGGTCAGGTCCTCAGTTTTATCTCATCTCGCAGGCAGCTTCACTGGCAAGAAAAGTGCTGTCTGCAATACTGTACAGTGCTACCTCCAGGGTGTAACACTGACCTTAAACCCATGGAAACCCAAGAGATTGGACCGCACATTGTTCCTCAGCAAGCATTATTTCTTCCTGGGTTTTTTGCTGAGCTATCCAGAGTAAAATCGTGAGGTTTAGAAAACGTTTTAGATGGCAGACATCAACAGAACTGTTGAGAAACCTCTTCTTCGAAGTTGGATCAGGTTAGTGGGAAAAACAATTATATGTCATCATCAAAAGGTTAAAAACCTCATGCCACATTTTCTGGAACAAAGAAATTCTGCAAGTTTTAACCTAAAACGTTTCCTGTCAGAGGCAGGGAAAAGGCTCAGTGCTTTTTCACAACATGAAACAAGTCTACCCTGCAGATGGTAGGACCTCGGCAAGAAAGCAGGAGCCTCTTCTGTGCTGCCGAGGACTTCTTTTTCCCTTGGGGAGCATGTTCCAGTCCCTCGTGACAGAATGAGGCTGTGAATGAGAATTACTGCTGGGTTGCAATTAGAAATCTGCCTTCAGTCTTAAGGGAATGATATTTTGGAGACCCTGAGATTTTCTTCCTCTGCACTGCCCACCCCCAGAAGGCTGTGGTGCTTGAGCAGGAAGGAATGCTTGGGGGAAAATTACAGCTTTTACGCTCCTCTTCCTCTGGCACATTTTTGCTTTCCTGAATGTTTTGCTTTCCCTGTATGTTGTTGTGGAAGAAAGCACATGACCCAACATGTTTTGAGTAAAAGCATCCCTTTGCCTGTACGATTTCATTAGGTTTGCCTTCTCAGTGAAAGATTTATAAGGAATTACGTCCTGCGTGCAGTGTAATTGCCTGTGATTTTTTTGTCATTTCAGGAATGTTGTGTTAAAGGAGCCTATAGCACCTAAATGAGCAGCCCATGAAAACAGGGAAAGAGGATTCCAAGAATCTTCGAATAATCATGAAGTCTAATAATCTAACTGTAAAGATTAACTAATTCAGAGGTCACTGTGCTTCTCTTACATCTTTCAAGCTGTTCTACTGCAATTTCTTTTCCAGGCTAATGAAAGGTCTAAGCTAGAACTTTAGTTGCATTTTATTGGTCTGTCTATTTTTTTTGTCCCCCTTTGTCTCCCATCTGTCTGCTTTATTCAAATCTAAACTCTGAATATAACGGAACCAAGGTATTTCTACTGCCAAATATCACCGTAACATCTGACTATAATTAAACAGCTTTTACTGTTTGCAAACGCTTTTGGTCAAATGGAGTGTAACTCACTGCCATTTCTGTTCAGCCCACACTAATTCTACCTATTTTAAATGACAAATGAAATTGTGCAGTTTTTATCTTCAACATGTGACTTTCTATAGCTTTTATATTTCCCAGTATGACACACACTTTGGGGGACATTTTTACTTAACATTTTACTTAAGTTAGGTCCAAATGACAATATTTTTTCTCTTTTAATTTCTGTGTATTTGATTACGATCTTCCAATGATTATATTATTGTGTTTGTAGTTAGAAACTTAATTATGTGTGTTCTTGGTGATGTGCATTTTCTAATAAAATAGTCAGTGTTTTCCTAAAGCCCTCCTTGTTCTCATACTCCATAGCCATAATCATAAACCTCATATTAAAAACACTTTGGAAAAGCAAATAAATCTTCAAAATATCTTTGGGGTTTTTTTAAGTCAAAACCATCTCCTTAACCAGTCATTGGTGCAGACCATAAAGTACATGCATTATGTGTTTCTTATGGGAAATGACTGACTGCTATTAGCATAACTATAGCTGCCTTTTGCTCGCTAGAAAATCCTTTTTCTAAGTCGCATTACAAAAGAAAGTTAAAAAATCAATGTGTCTTAGTACCTTTACCTTACATGTGTATGTGCACTTATTTTTTTTGATGAATGGTAACAGAGTGAGACTTCAGAAAACAATTCAAAGCATGTAAGTTAGGACCCTGATATGAAAGATCTGGAGGTGCCTTCCTCTCTCTGCTGACTGCAGGGATCCTGGGAAGCCTCCCCAGCTAACTAAACGCAAGTAATGTAGGCTTGCAATACAGACTCAATCTGGTTCCTCCAAAAATTCCCATTTCACATATCTTTCACATACTGGTTTGCTCTGTATTAGTCAGGACTGCCGTCCTGCCTGTACCTGAAATACACACCTTGAGAAGCTGACACCTGTTTGCCCATCTGGTACTGTGTTATCACATGCTAGTGATAGTTACAGTTCTAAGAAGATTGCTGATGTGCAGCCAAAACTGTAGTTATACAAATATTGCCTCGGCTGCTGTTGTGTGCTCTTGACTGGGTGTTATCTAGAGATGCCACATTTACATGGAAGGCTTTTTTTGATAAAACTGTAGGTTCCTTCATAACCAGACTTAGCAAAAGACCATAAACACAAGCCAAAGCCCATACTTACTAAACAAGTTTGTAAGAGTTAATCATGTGCTCTTATGTTGTGCTTAACACAAAAAAAAAGTCAAGCAAACCTATGAGAACAGTCAATATGGCTGTAGCCCATCACTGGCACCATCCAGTGAAGCATGGTGAGAGGGCAGGTCTTCAGCTATAACCTTCTCATCCACATTTCAGCTGCATGCAACAGTAGATTTAAAGCATGTTCTTAAACTTTGCTGAAGCAAGATCTTACATCCTTGTGTAAAAGGTGTTGAGGTTATGGCAAGCTTCTTTTGACTTCAGAGGGTTTCAATGAGGGGTTGATTTTGGAAGTGATCTTCGGGGGGAATTTGGCTAAATAACGAGTTTCTTCAAAATCCTACACAGATTGTAGTGTAAACTTTCTAGTCTGACACTTACTTGTTCTATTAAAAGGAGGATAATATACCAAATAGATTATTGATTACATTACTCCATGTGGTATAGCTTGCAGAAATCATGTTAAAAGATTCCTTGAGGTATTGTTGTGAGAGAAACTGCAAAAATACACACAGATAGAAATGTATAGTAAACTATGCTGTAATGTGTCGTTAAACATTTAAAGAGAAAAAGGAAATGTTATAAACTGTTGGTAAATTTTTGGATGCTGTTTATGTTTGAACTTTTCTCTTTTTTCCTGTAGAAACTTCCGTATCCTCTTCCTGTGTCCCTACAAAGTTTTGTACAATGCAGAACAAGAAATGCTACAGGGATTGTGCTCCACCTTTCTCCTTCCTGCTGGGATATCCTTTCTGTAGAGAAATATAAAGTATGTAATATTCAAGTAAAAATGTTATATTATTCTTTGTCTTGGTCATTTTCTGTTATCTACAACATATCATGCTGAATGTACATTGATTGCAGAAGTACACCACTATTTTTATATTTTTATGACATATGAGTTTCTCAGCCAAAGGTAGCTAAAATCTATTACAAAGTTTCTTGTTTTCCAGCATCTTATCAAGGGTTCATGTCTAAGCCAAACAAGACAAGAATGGGCTGGGTTTTTCTCTTCATTGTTTCAACTGAATTAACAGGAAGGGGGGAGTGCTTTACCTGTCTGACATGAGAGCAATATTCATTAGCTCCCACTTTTCACTTGTCTGTCTGTCCAGACTCTGTCTGCATCCTTGTGGGAATTGCATGGGAATTTCTTAACTCCCAGTAACAAATAAGGAAATGTAAGGGCCTTTGATCTGAGTTTCAGTCTTCATTCATTCTAAAAGTCAAAACTTACAATAAAATAAAGGAACAGGACTTTAAAAGCTAAGTTAATGTTAATGGACCATATTCCTGAGCAGTCTGTGTAGGCTTTTACCATTGTACTGTTCCTCTGTGTGTTGGAAGCCTGTTTTATAACCCTACACATGTATAAATGCAGATGTATAAATATATGTATCTCATTTAGATCATTTAGCAGTTCTTCCCTGCCAATAGCAATAAGGTACGATGGTGGTCAAGACAGAAGAGAACTCTTCTGTAGCCTGGTAGACAGGGAAGATGAGAAAAAAAACTGATTATTAATTTCAAATAAAGTTCATGTATGTAAAAGAATCAATGATCCACAGGGCTGCAAAATTAAAATAAAGTAAAAAGGCAGAGACTTTTGAAAATAAGCAGAGGTTTTAGAAAATTTATTGAAATACATAGCAAATAGGAAGTAGATGTTTTAAAATTTACTTTTAAAAAAGTACAGAACAAAACCTGTCCCTCTGCATGGATGAGATCTGCTGAGTTTAAAGTTTCTTGTAGTTAACAGTCATCTATTTCCCTCTGCACCTTTTCTGATAATGCATATATTTTATTGGCTTGTTTATCTTTCCTTTTATGCTAAATAGAAAAGGCAAACAGAATAAGGGGAAATGTTTTGACTTGTAGGAAATTAATAGTATGAAGAACAAAGTAAGGATGGAGCCAGAAAAACTCATTATTTAAAATTTGTGCCTTTTCTGATTACCAAATGACTAAGAAGTGTACATCAAATTCACCTTTATTTTATTCACATTTGATTTGGCATACCTATTTATATTATAATGTTCTTGTCTGACTTTATTTCTATAAAAATATTTCTTTAATAATATGTAATATAGCACTAGGCTAACATGTGGCAAGGGGAGGGTCCCTAAAAAAATCCCTGTGTTTAAAAAATAGAATGACACCATAAATTGATGAGAGTGATTTTTCTGTGCAAATCACAAAATCACAGTTAGCAATGGGAGCTATACTTTTGTATGTGGAAAACATTTATGATTGTGTTAGAGCATTCTGCTTGTGGTTAATAGATTTGATTCCAATTCCTGTTCTGCTCAGGCTCCTTCATGTCTAAATTAACAGAATTGTATTGAAATAATTGTTGCTACTCTGAATTTTCTTTGGGCTCATTACGAACAATTTCAGCCTCTTGTTGGTGTTTCAGAAATAAATATTGGCTTCCCAATTCCAAAGAGACAGAAATAACTTCAGCCCATTTTTTGTTAAGGAAATGGGTCTTTTGTGATCACATATTATATGTGAGTACAAGTGGGAGAACCTTTGTCTATGTCACTGTGGATTTGCACACTTTGGTGTGTTTGCATGGTGCCCAACAGTCCTCCCTGGTAACAGGAAGTCCTTCTTTCCCATTTCAGCATAATTGATCAAAATGGTCTCAAAGTTCCAACCAGCATTAAAGTTCCACGAAAATTATGTGAAAATTAGCTCTTGGAAAAAAGATCCTGTCAATGCTACGTCAGGAGGAAGTGTAAATGATCTCAACAAGTTGTGGTGATGTGCCTTAATCATGTGATTAGAGTCAACTGGAGTTTGCACTTATTATGCACACAAAAAACCCATCAAAATTTGTAAAGCCATAGAAAGCCAGGCTTCATTATCGCTTGCTTTCTGGAACACCTTGGTTTTTTTCACAGCTCCACAGATATATAAATTCTTCTGTTCTTGTCCAACAAGCACAAGAGGTTGCTAGGAAAGACTGGACTGTCTTGAGGTCAGTTATGTCAGTTAAACATGGAGAACTTAACAGTCTTCAACCTGCTTCTCCTTCATAATATCTTTCTTCTTTGCTCTTTCTGGTTCTCTTGATAACTTTGGTTTGCCTATTAGAACCTCATGAAACAACATTTCAGAAGGTATAGATAACTGTTCTGCTCTCTGGAAGAATCTCAAAAGCAGTGCAAACTGTTCAATACCTTCCTCCCACGGTTGCAGGAGTCTTCTTTCCTTGAGGGCATCAGTGTAACAGCACAAATACACATGTGCTAGTAATCTTAACAGGAACAATGTGTTAAAAACAAGGTGAAAACTCAATGAAAACAAAAGAAATGTGTATTTTACACTAATTTATCAGTTACATTTCTGATCAGCTTTATTAGATAAGGTTTTCTCAGATGAGTTTTATAGAGGAAAAAGTGTATAAACAAGTAGCTTGGTGGACAGCTTGCTTCAGTCTCCAGAGGGCTCTCTTTTTACACAGCCAGCCAAACAGTTCTGAGCCAGTGGCTTTCTGAACTAGTTTCCCCAATTAGCTGTATGCATAAGGTTGTAGAGTCATTGCTTCCTCTAGGACAAGTGGAAACCTTTATGTACCCAAACCAGCATTGGTAAAAGTGGAGTTATGAGATACACGAGTCATTGGTTTAATGTGATGCTTATGTTAGCACATTTTTATCACCAAGTTACTGCTGGTAGTGTCACAAGGGAAACCTGGGATCCATGGAAGAGGGCAGGAGATTCTCTAGTCAAAGACTTTTTACTGGGGGTAAAGAACAGCCTTTTGAAAGTTTAGCAGCTATTTCAGAGCCTGTATTTTTAGGTTTGTTTAAGCCTCATTACAAGCAGCTCTAAACAATTATTACTTTACCCCAGAAAAACTGTTTCATAATTTGATTAAATTAAAAAAAAAAATAATCTATGTATGTGTTTCTATGAGGATTCTATTGAGATAAAGACACATCAAAAAGATGAGTCATTTGTGTAATTCTGAAAACAGTGAAGCTAGACTTGTGTCTCCTGTGGGAGATAACCAAGTGGGGCATTTACCATGATGCTGAAAGGGTTTCCTTCCTCTTCCTCATACTTCCCCAATTAGCATGGTCTGCAAGACCTCCATGATCTCAAGGGCTGTGCCACTAAATCATGGCTATAAGTCCTATTTAGGTCAAGAGCAGGACTGCATCTGTCCCTGCAGGTTCCACAGTCTCCACTTCATTTTTCTCCCACAGGCAAAAATCTTCCTTTGTGGCCTGATACTTTCCTCGGCCGAGCAGAACAGCTGTCAAGGGAGTTTATGTTTGTGAAGAAACAAAAATGAGTCACAGGCTAAAGAGTAATTTAATAATCTAGAAACAGATGCCCTTGAGGATGTGTGGTATACTAGAGGAAAGAGCAGCTTCTATGATGCCTGTCTTTCTCCCAGAAAGAATCACCTCTGTCTTGCCTCACTGCAGCTTTGGCTGCTTCTTTTAATGTAGGTCTGCCAGTTTAGAGACCTGTAGAAAAAGAAAATCTGGAACTGTAGCATTTCAGCCCTTTTTAATGAGTTCTGATCACAAAACTGCTTTATTTCCATGGAGCTCTACCAAAATAGAGTTGGTGCCTTTTTTCCAAGGTCCATGTTGTTACATCACCTCTCTTCAAAGTTCTGCCTAACTGTTGAGTGGGGTGAAACAGGGAACTGAGATGTTCTGGGTCTCATGGCAAGGGTGTCAGGAAGTGATGACCAACTGCTGATAATGGTCCTTTGCTTCAGGAACAGAGAACTTACATGTTTTAAGATCTTTGCTGAACTATGAAAATATTTTATATCTTTAAGGCAATATAATCTTGCAGTGATTTGAAAATTACTGTGTTGTAACCCTTCTCAGTTCTGGAGAAAAAGGGAGGTCAACTGCCTGGAAAATATGTATTTATACTTACATGAGGAGAAGGTGGAGCCCCAGGTGTCAAAGCTAGGGCTTCTGGCATTATCTGATAACCTTTTCAAATAAATTGCTTAAAAAGGGGAGGGCAGTCTCCGCTGGTAAAATATCAATCACCCTGTCACTCTCTAACAGGTATATGTTATTTGAGTGGCTTCAAGCAACACTTACACTGAGTCATGTGTCTGGAGATGACAAGGAGTCATCTGTCTGTGAGATAAGGATGGGATTTTTCCAGTGTATAGAAGAGAAAATATCAACAATGGAAAGGACACTAAAAACATTCTATCTAATATCTCTTGCTTCTTTGCATGCAGTATGGAGAAGGTCTACTCTGAATAGTTGTTAAGCAAACATCACATTCTACGAAAGAGAGGAGAGGAGAGGAGAGGAGAGGAGAGGAGAGGAGAGG
>WUAM01000395.1:31773833-31789192 GCA_024336885.1 Actenoides hombroni
GGAGGCTTGGCGACCTGGTTCAGGAACGACACAACGGCCAACCCCAGGCCGCTCGGGCCATCAGCACACAGACACCAGTGTGGTGGATGGCAAATGGTGTTTATTAGTACTTGACACCGCATTATATAGCCTAGGTTTACAACATCATTTCCGTCTGCTTACGTCTTAGGCTACATGTTATTGGCTACTCAGAGAGGGGCTCTCTTTCCATACAGTGCGATATCTTCCAGTCGCTAGACCCTAACTACCTGCACTCCACCACCTTCCTAGGCAGCTCATTCCAGTGTCTGACTACTCTTCAGTAAATAAAATCTTCCTAATATCCAGTCTAAACTTCCCCTGGTGCAACTTCAGGCCATTTCCTCTAGTCCTGTTGTCATTTACTTGAGAGAAAAGGCAGCACCCACCTCACTACAACCTCCTTTCAGGTAGCTGTAGAGAGCAAGAAGGTCTCCCCTCAGCCTCCTCTTCTCCAAACTAAACAATCCCAATTTCCTCAGCCTCTTCTCATAGGATTTGTTCTCCAGATGCTTCACAGGCTTCGTTACACTACTATGAACTCACCCCAGCAACTCAGTGTCTTTCTTGTAGTGAGGGGCCCAGAACTGAACACAGTACTCGAGGCGTGGCCTCTCCAGTATTAAGTACAGGAACATGATCACTTCTTTTCTCCTTCTGGTAACACCATTTCTGATACATGCCAAGATGCTGTTGTCATTCTTGGTCACCTGGGCACTCTGCTGGCTCATATTTAGCCAGGTGTCGACCAACAAATCCAGGCCCTTTTCCACCAGGCTGCTTTCCACCCACTTTTCCCGAAGCCTATAGTGTTGTCTGTGGTTGTTGTGACCGAAATGCAGGACCCAGCACTTGGCCTTGTTAAACCTCATACCATTGTCCTCAGCCCATCAATTCAACCTGTCCAGATCCCTCTGCAGAGCCTTCCTATCCTCAAGCATATCGACACTCCCACCCAATCTGGTGTCACCTGCAAACTTGCTGAGGAAGCGCTCAATGCCCTCAGGAAGCACCCAATCTCCTCAAGGAAGCACTCAATCCCTCAGTCAAGACAGTCAAGACAGTAAGTAACTCCACACATTTGTCTTTTTAAACATTATATCATACCTTTTTCCATACATTATGGGATGAATAATTTTATATGGAGAATGATTTTGAAGCAGTGCAGAGAACATTATGCTTTGCCATATAAGCTATATAGATAAGTTTGCAGTGTACCTACTAAAGTGCTCTGAGGAAAAAAAAAACAACCCTCCAGGATCCTCTACCTGATACCCAATAATGTCTTGCAATCAGTTACATTCCCTTTGAGCTGAAAATCTATACAAATCACATCTGCTCCTGTATCTCTTCTAAGCATCTTAAAGATCACTTCTGTAGTCCTGCTGGCCACGCTATATCTGATACAAGCCAGGATGCTCTTGGCCTTCTTTGCCACCTTGGCACACTGCTGACTTGTATTCAGTTGGCTGTGGATGAACACAAAAGCACAGAATCACATAATTACTGCTGCTGGAAAAGACCACTGAGATCATCAATTCCAGCCTATGACCTAACACCACCATATAGGCTATGTAAGGACAGTGACTCCACCACCTCTCTAGGCAGGCCTTTCCAATGTCTGATCACCGTCTCTGCCAGGAAGAGAGGTAGAAAGTGACAAGGTCCCCCTGAGTCTCCCTTTCTCCAGGCTAAACAACCCCAGCTCCCTCAGCCTCTCCTCATAAGACTTTCCTTCTCATCCTTTCACCAGCCTCATTGTTCTCCTCTGGAACTGCTCCAGCACCTCAATATCCTTCTTGTAGTGAGGGGCCCAGAACTGTACACAGTACTCAAGGTGAAGCCTCACCAGTGCTGAGTACAGGTGGAGGATCACATCCCTAGTCCTGCTGGCCACACTATTCCTGATACAAGCCAGGAAGCCATTGGCCTTCCGGGCCACCTGAGCACACTGCTGGCTCTTGTTCAGCTGGTTGTCAACCAGCACTCCCAAGTCTCTCTCCACTGGGCCACTCTCCAGCCACTCCTCCCCCAGTCTGTATCGTTGCATGGGGTTATTGTGGCCAAAGTGCAGGACCCTGCAATTGGTCCTGTTGGACTTCATATCGTTGGCCTTGGCCTGTCAACCCAGCCTGTCCAGGTCCCTCTGTAGCATCTTCCTACCCTCCAGCAGATTGAAACTCCCTCCCAGTTTGGTGTCATCCACAAATTTATTGAGGGTAGACTCAATCCCCACATCCAGTTCATCAATAAAGATATTGAATAGGACTGGGACTGGTACTGATCCCTGGGGTACACCACTGGTCACTGGATGCCAAATGGGTGCAGTACCATTCACCACCACTCTCTGGGCCCAGTCATCCAACAAGTTTTCAACCCAGTGAAGGGTGCACCTGTCTAAGCGGTGGACTGCCAGCTTTTCCAGGAGGATGCTATGGGAGACTGTGTCTAAGGCTTTGCTGAAGTCAAGGTAAACCATATCCACAGCCTTCCCCTCATCCACTAAGCAGGTCACCCAGTCATAGAAGGGTATGAGAGTGGTCAGGCAGGAGCTTCCTTTCCTAAACCCATGTTAGCTAGGCCTGATTGCCTTGTTGTCTTTTATATGTCGATGATGGCACTCGGGATGATCCACTCCATAACCTAGCCAGGCACAGAAGTCAGGCTGGTAGGCCTATAGTTCCCTGGATCCTCCTTCCATCCCTTCTTACGGATGGGAGACACATCGGGCAACTGCCAGTCATCTGGGACCTCCCTGGTTAGCCAGGACCAGTGATAAATGATGGAGAACAGCTTAGCCAGTTCTTCTGCCAGCTCCCTCAGCACCCTAAGATGAATCCTATCCAGAACCATAGACATGTTGGGATCTAAGTGTCACAGCAGGTCACTAACTACTTCCTCCTGGATTACAGGAGGGGTATTCTGCTCCCCATCCCCGCCTACCAACTCAGGAGCCCAGTTGTCCTGAGTTCATTATATTCTTCATCCTGAGTTCATGATATTCTCCCTTTAACTTATATACTTCTTTATCTTTCAACTTTTTATGTTTTTCCTTAATATTTATATTTATTCTTTTAACACATCCCAGCCCTCTTGGTAATCTTCCAGTGCCTGTTGGAAAGGAAAAGGGGTCAGAGCTTTCTTTTTCCATTCTGCAGATGAAAATCCATAGGATGCATGCAGAGAGATAGAAGGAAGGAGTGCTGTTGCTATGAGAGTCTTCTCTGCTTCCTCTCTTCTGCACCAGCTTATCCTTGGAGAGCCCTGCAGGATCCTGGGGACTTGGGACAGGAAAGGGCTCTGAAATAAAACCCAGGTAACTTAATCCCCCTTTTAACCCACAGGAACCTGAGGTGGGTGTGCCCAGCAAATGTGACAGCAAGGCAAGAAATTAGGAACAGTCCTGTGGAGGAGGAGGCTAAAAGAGAAGAGTGAGCAGAGATGTCAGGACTGTGCTTTATGCATCTCCTTGTCATGTGGAAGGAGAGGGAAAGGCAAGGAATGGCACTGACCCTCTCTTGCACTGTCCAGAAGCTATCACCCAGCCATGAGATGTTACTCCCTCCACCAAGTGGGTGAGGACCTGGGGAGGAAGTCTCACTGACAGCCTGTCCCAGTGCTCCTCCTGGCCTGGGGTAGCTGAGTTCAGAGTACTCCTGAGAACTCGGAGCAGGCAGAGGGGCCCAGCTAGTAAACCAAAGCGGCAAAAGTGTACCAGCCTTTCTCATAAACTTAGCAAAATTTTCAGAGTCTATGCTGTGACATTTTACACCTTGCCCTAGATTTTTCTTGGTGAGCCAAACACCTTGTACAAGCAAATCATTAGCTGCTGCAGTGCACTAAATTTGTCTTTAATTGAAACGACTTCCAAACATCCCAGACATTTGTATTTGTGACTCTTACATTTATTAAACCAAACTGTCATACATATCTGCTGGATTGAAGTATTATTGGAGCTTACATTTTCAGGCACATAAACCAGACAAATACAAACTTAATAAATGTCTGAAGACTGTGATGAAATTGTGGTCGAGAAGAATTTGGTCCAGTCTCTTCAGAATCAGGAAAAACACAGGCAGGTATAATAACTCTGCTTCGTACTTGCATGGGTAAATGCACATGAGTTTCTCATAAATTCAATGATTTCATTCTTGTTGGTCATATTTGACAGCTTTTACCTATACTTGTCCACCTAATATCTTCCCAATACATTTGACAATGAATAAAATGTGAAGTTGCTGATAAGCTGAATTGCGTGTTTCCACTTAAATCTGCATTCCTTGTTGGTTTCTTTTGATGGTTTTCTTTAGAAATGCCCCAGTATTTTGCCTACTGTGTTTGCAGTATACCTGTACTTAATGCTCTTTCATTTCCTTTGTCTAGCACAAGATGCTGTTATTCCATAAAGTCCCAGGGAGAGTAAAGAAAAAAAAAAAAAAAAGTTAATTTAGGAAGTAAATCTGCTCAGTGTTTTATCCCAGCATCCTGTCCTCCTGCTGCTTTTTATACGACCTTTTGCACTGCACAGAATTTATTACATGGTTTTGTTTCTTAGAAAATTTCAAGAAACCCATGCCCTGTTTTAAAGTAGACAAGATTCAAAAAAGGCAAAAAAAATGCCTCCTTCTAAATCCTTTTCATTCAGTAGCAACTCTGCAACTTTGATAATTAGAGCTACTAACCAAAAAACACCCCAGCAATAACACTGTGCAGAAGGAAAGGAGAAAGCATCATTATTGCTATTTTATTTACCATTTCACTGCAGGACGGCACAGGAACCCTAACCAGGTCAAGACTGCATTGTGTCAGGTGCTGTACACAATAAATAGCAGTTCCTGCTTCAGGAAACGTGGAATTTGTGCATGTATTTATAGCCAGGTTTGTGGCCCCATGGTTACTCATTTTGTGATTACCTCTACAAATGCTAGCATAGGTATCCAGAGATGTTTGTTGCAGGACACAAGCACCTGTGATTTTCCACAGACTGAAGCCCAGTGCAGTTTCACCTCCACAGAAGGGTAATAGTGCCTAACTGTAAATGAAGTGGAATAAGACCCAAAGCACTTTGTGCTCTTGAAATGAAAGACACCTTATACATATATATGCTTACTCTAAGGCTTTTCAAAGAGGCATAATTATGCAGGTAATTTGGCAGGGTTAATGCTAATATTAGAAAGTACTTGTTGTGTGGGTCAGATCTGTTGCTACAGTGTGCAGTCTCTGGCCTGCGTGTCTGTAATAAATCACTTTATGGAAGAACTAGACTAACCTGTATCTGTCTCAGCTTTTTACATTGCAGACCACAAACACCGATAGAACCTAAAATGTTTGCTCAGTCTAGACTTAGTCGAGAAATGGAGGCACATGTTGAATTTGCTCTTTGGGAAGTACCTTCTGCTCCTTTTAAGGAGGCAAAGTCCACACACATCACTAGAAATGTCAGACTGCATACAAAAGCAACAAATGCTAATAAATGGTTCCTTAAAAATAATTTAGATTCATATGAAATAATCAATTTTGCAGGTGTACTTTTAGAGTTTGGGAGTATGTTTAGCATCTTTGCAAAATGCTGGGTCACCTGTCCAGCCACAAATAGGAGCAGCAGGTGGAACACTGCCACCTTCCTTGTCCCATCCTAGAGGGGACTGGTCCTTCGCTTGCTGAAATGAGCTGTGGAGCTGCAAAAGCTAGCACTGGTGACACTCCAAGCCATTCCTTCTCCAGCGTCCCTTCCCGTGCCCCCAGCTCCTGCAATAGCAGGCATGCAGGAAAAGCCACCCCGGCCAGCAGGCTGACAGGGGTGAACCTGTGACCTGAACCGGCAGCCGATGATCACGTTGCTGCCATGAGGTCTCTTCCTGCAGGGAGGCAGCTGTGGAGAGGGACACAAGCCTGCTCCTCCAGGGGATGGGGTGAGAAGGTGAGGCCCTGTAAACTGTGGTGTGAGTGGGGATGCTGCAGCTGCCGCCTTCCCTCTACTGGGAGGCTGGACATCCCTTTTTACTGAAGCTACATTAAAAATGGCAGCCAAGGCCAAGCACTGGGGTATTTGCAGTCCAAAAGGCTCACAGGGCCCAAGAGCACTTGTTTTTTTGGTGGCCCAAAGGGCAATGCTGGGCCATGAGTCAGCCTCACTCTCCTCGGCAAGCCCATGGACACTATCTGTGGGATACAGCCTCCATCTTGAACCACAGTGCAGGCCCCCAGGCCACAGCCAGCACGCAGCTCACACAGAGGCTTCTACTGGCTGCCTGTGGCTGGTGTGTTTGGCACAGAGCCTCAGCTCTTCCTTGTGGAAATTGCACCTTCCATTGAAAATAAAAAATCCCTTTCTAGCTCTGACAGGCGCAGAGAAAAGCCTGACGTGGCTAAAGGGCTCAGGAGCCAGAAGGCATATAAAAACATCTCCAATTGCCGCTTATTTTTTGATTCTTGGGGGTTTTTTTAATAAATTTCCAGCCCAAAGCAGGCTAATTCGTGATTTCTCCAAAGGTGGAGCAGGCCATGCTGTGGCTATAGAGCATGGGGCACAGCAGCCTTCACCTTCGCTGGGCCCAAGCGCAGCTGCCACCTCTGGGTGCTGCTGCAGTGGGGCAGTGGACAGAGATACAGGCAATGGGAAATGTGCTGCCTTATCAGTGCTCGGAGCAGAGGTTGCTTGTGCCCAGCATCCATCCTGGGTACACATTGTGGACATGTAGACGCTCCTCTGGCTGACTGTCCCTTTTCCTGTAATTTCCATCCCAGGATCCCTTGATGGCTCTTCTAAGAGTCCTCAAAGCAGCGGTTTAAGGGCAGTGCCAGCAACTGTTGGAAAGTCCCCGGCTGGAAGAGCTCCATGCAAACCAGAACCCCTGAAACAGCATCCTTGCACTCCTGCTGCTCCTCTCCGTGCCAGCCACCAGTCCCAGCCATGGTGCCACTGGCTGATATGGGGCCCCCTCACACCACAGTGGAGCTGGAAGCCAAAGGCAGGAATTCCTGACTTGGCTGACCTGAATCCACATATCTGAGATTCAGAATGAAAAAAAAGAAATAAATAGAAAAGCTGTTAACTCTTTTCAACTGAGTTCATAATTGATGCATTTTCCAGGCTTGCCTCTTGTCTGTCTGGGAGCAGGAAGTAATGCCCCCGGACAACCTTTGAGAAGCTGTTTTCATGTTTTGCCTTGGCCCACGAGGGCCACAAAACCATCCAGCCTACCACCGGGGATGCTCAGGGCTGCTCAGCCTGTGAAAGCACAAGCACTCGGCACCCCTGTGCAGCTCCTCGGAGCCCAGGATCAATAGGGCATCAATCTGGAGAAGGCTGTAAAGGGTTACCAGGCTGAGAGAGGGAAGGGTGGGGAGCGGAAGGCGAGGCAGGGAGGGGGGGAACCGCGGTTCTCTTACAATCATCAGATCAAGTCACAGGGTGGAGGAGGATTTTCCAGATCCTCTGACCTTAAGGTTGGGGAGTGAAAGGAAGAGGAAGCACATTTGCACAGATCCTCTGTCAGAGCTTCCTCAGGGAGGGGCTCAGTCCTTCTGGCCATTTGCTACATGCAGGGCCACGCACACACATACACACAGCTAAATAAACATGGCAATGAAGTTCAAAGTAGACCCACAGGAGAAAACCTAATCTATGGGAACCTGTTATTAACACTTGCACTCACTAGCCCCTCATATCTTAAACATAAAGCGTTTAGCCAGCTATAAAAGAAAACATTTGCTGGGTAGCAGGAATACCTTGCAGTCCTATAGCACTTTCTAACATTTCCCAATCACCTTATGAGCCATCAAGCCCAATTATGCCTTTGGGTAGGCACTTTAGAAGTCTCAGAAAAGTAGGGAAACTGAGGCAATAAAACAAATTATTGGGTGGAGTCACTTGGGAACCCTATAGCAGAGATGGGCAGAGAGCAAAGACCCCATAGTTCTCTATCACCTACTTTGCACCTGATCCAAAGCCCATTGAAAATATCAGGAGTTTTTTATTCACTTTAATAGGCTTTGGCTTAACCTATTCTGCCACAACGATGTTGTACTTTGTATTTTATAGCACATTTATCCTGTAGAACAGATGTCTGAATCCTTCGCATACATTTCTGAGACAGTAAGATATCTTAGAAATAGGCATGAGAGAATCTCTCTCATTTCCCCATTTTACTTGTTTGTCAAAAAGTGATCACCAAAAGTAGCAATTCAAAGGTTCATTAATAGTACAACCAAATTTCTCCTATGTTTTTCTCCTTCTCCCATTTTTCCTCTTAGCCTTTTCTTTCTCTCTCTCTTTTTTTTTTTTTTTTTAACCTCAGTTTGTTTTCAAGCTACGGGAAATGTTAGCATGCGCCATTTTAAATCAGACACAGCATTCCCTGGGTGACACCCTCCCTACAGTACATTTTGAAGAACAATTAGGATGTTATAACTGTGAAGAGGCACTCAGACCTGCAGAATTGCTTGGTAGTTTACATTTCCTAGTCCTGAATAATACACCTCCTGTAGAACATTTAAAATAATAACCTACTGTGCGAGGAATTAATCTTACAGTAGCGGAACAACTGTCCCAGCCAAAGTCTCAAATTCAGCAAGTTCCCTTTTCAACAAGCATGTTTTTTCTGTTCCACACATTATAATTGTGTGTGTGTCTGCGGCAATGCAGTCTTCTGGAAAGCGAGCCAGCTGAAGGTAATGTCAATTTGGCTTCTTGGGTTGCTAAGCTAAGCTGCTGATGGTAGAAGCCATGTTAGCATCTCCTGCGGCTACATCCTCATCTCAAGTGGGAAGGCAGTTCAACCTCCTCAACTCTGTCTGATCATTTCTTAGCATTCGCCTGTTGTTGGTTTGTCAGCTATTTTTTTAACACATCTAAGTCATTCTGCTGCATTTTCAATCCACCTGTACTCCTACATCTCTTCCTGTTATTGCTCCTACGATGCTGATACACAGCAATGATACAGCTCTTCAAGTGACTGCGTGTTTTAACATGAGGTGGTGTTTACACAGTGTTCTGTTCTGTTCATCACAGCGTGGAAGAAACAGACCCTTTAAACAGTGATTTACTAACCCTTCAATATGACATTTTCATATCAGAGATGCACTGGTTCTGACGAATGAGCCACTGCAGCTGAACATTGGTATGCTCCATCTTTTTAATGTTTCTTTTCTCCCAGTCATCAGCTCTGGTTTAGTCAATGCATTTCTTCCTCATATTCTGAATACTTCACTCCTGTGAAAGAAATAATTATATTTATTGGCTATTACCTTCTAGAGGTCTACATTTTATTCCAACAGGAAAACAACCACAGCAATAGGCCTTTTATGATTAGATTATATCTCTGGTCTTTGGAAAAAAAAGCCCAATTTCACAGATGAGACCTAGACAGAATAAGAGCATTAAACACCCTCTCCTTCAGAGACAACTAAAATACATTGCCTCCTGGTTTACAAAAACCTGTGAAGGAGCTTTGCCATCAAGAGATCTGCCAGTAGCAAAACCAGCCTCCAGCAGATCCTGCTCACTGCTGGATTTCAACCAGCCAGATCATGGTGCAGAGGCAGCACTTGTAACTCTGGTGAGCGCTTTCTTTTAGGTAATCTCCATCTGGCCCCATTCTGGAGAAAGTCTCCTAGGTGTTTGGTATAGGTCTTCAAGAGGCTCCAGGTTGAGGAGAAATAGCAGGAGTCGGACATCTTAGACGCAACTTAATGTGTGAGCGCTGACAATCGCTCAATCTTTCTGGAATACACAGGACAAAAATGCAGCCTCATCTCCCAGTTCCTGATAATGCTTATCCTCACTGATGCCATCTTGATAAATATTGTGCATGTGTCCTAAGTATTAATTGAGTTTTGACCTATTTAGACTTCTTAATGAATCTGAATAACTCTGATATTCAAGACAGCTTCATCTTCACCTTGTAGCTGCTACTGAGAAAATTGCAACCCTCTAATAACCTGCAAACTGAATGGCTGGATGCAGTCTCAGAGCTTCTTTAGCATCTGCAGCTTATCTAGTAGCTGCAGTTTGTTGTAGGTGGACTTGTATTTGTACACTGGGAAAAAGCTCCCTTCAGTACTGATCCTTGTCTCAGCACCAGTCACCAACAAATGTCAAGTCCAACTCCAGGTTTCCAGATAGGAAAGTCCTTCCTGAGACAGGTCAATCCTTTCTGTCCATGGCAGCACCTTGCTTAAACATTTGCATCCGCTTGGAGCAGCAATATTATTACCAATAGGAGGAAATCAACAGGTCTAGATTAAACCATGTCACTTGCTTACATAAAAGACAGGAATGACTGCAGGTTTTTTGAGTGGAAGACAAAGGCAAATATCATTTCTTCAACTCAGCATTTCTTAAGTAGATCTTTGCACACATGCACCAAGTCTCGAGCAATAATATGTCTTTACCTATTCCAAAGTTTAGTCATATGTGTCAGGGGAAGAGAAAGACAGAGTTTCTTCTGAGGCTGCTATTTCTCCTGCCTAATTCTGAGGAGGCTCTCCTGGACCTGGTGTTGCAGGCTTTCCCATCAGCAGCCTCTGCAATGGGACTGGTGACTCTCCCCTTTCCAGAGCTACCCAGAATGGGTCATTGCCGGATGGGGTTCCTGCAGGAGGACTTTGTGATGTGCACAACCTACTGTGAAAACTAAAAAAACAGCACATAGCTAAAAGGAGCTTGGTGTTTCCTCTCTAAAGACAGGAAGAACAGCTTCCAACTTTTCAGCCATGTGTTTTCACTCTGCCTTGTGTGGACAAAGTAGTCATATTTGTCTTGTTTCAAGGCTCCCAAGAGAGCTACAACAGATTTCTACATTTCAGCAAGGACATATTGTGGCCTTTCAAGGAAAAGAAGAACCAGTATAGCTGTTCACAGCTCAAGCTGCACTGGAGCAACATGGCAATGTCTTTTTCATAAACCAGTCTGTGCTTACTTGTTAACTGGACCAATGCTCTCACATGAAATCAGACAACTTGCACGTTGTGCTCTGTAAAGCTTGCACATCTATGACATCTTGCCACCTGAGACAAGCACTCCACCAGCTTTGGATATGGTTCCTCTGTGTGGGGTCCTCTACTTTCTGCCATTTTATGAGACTTTTAATGTTATGCAGGCAGAATTTGAGGCAAAATAACCAAATGTCATTTTAGAAATATTCTCCAGGGTCTGCTGCCTCTGCTGTTGAGCATTTTCAGTTACAAAAAGTAGTGGACATTTTTTACAGGGTTTATGTTCTTTAATAATTTGCAAAAATTGTTGTTATTATCACTATTGTAGTGTTCCATTAATTTTTGCAACGCTTTCCATTTTCTGACTGATTTCCACGTAGCCACCTTTACAAGGGTTCGGAGGCAACATTTGGGAAGTACTGATCTCATGCAGCAGTGTGCAGTATGGAACTGTGCAGTGAATTATCCTGTTCTCTGAATCCCCTGATTTGACTTTTCCTGGGTAGTGATGTTGATGGAAGAGAGCCCAACAGAACCACACACTGCAAAGCAGCAAATCTCATCACCCTCAGCTGATAGTGAGTCTACAGCTTGACACAGTATGGTCAAATCTTCTGATGGTGAAGGTTAAGTCCCAGCTCTAAGATAGTTCTGTACAGTCAGTTGTAGCTATCAAACATCTGGAAAACTGAGATAAGCATGAAAATGCCTCAAAATGGGCATAATTTCTGAGCAGAAAAGGGAAGTGCCTGGAGAAATCCAGCTGTATGAATCCTCATTCCTCCTTATGTTTCTGCTTTTCCAAGAAAAAATATTGTGAGCCAGACTTGGCTAGAATTTTTATTTTCAAATTTCCAGCTCCAGAGTAGAGCACCTAGTTAGCTCCTGACTTCTCCAGAATGGGCTGAAGGAATTTAAAACTGTTCCTTGGCACTCGGGAGCATGAGTAGAAGCGGCTCGAGGTGTGCCAGTAGGTGCGCAGAGGTGGGATGCCTGGGCTTGCACCTAGGCAGGAGAGGGCAGCAACAGACCTGCACTAGGAGCATGCTGGCAGGCTGCCTTCCTTCCAGGCTGCTGGAAAGGTGGATGCAATTAAGCCAACAGGCTTGACCATTGAGACCACTGGAATGGTAGTTGTAGAGCAAAGGTGGGCTTGAGCTCCAAGGGTGTTCAGATGTGATGGATTTGTTTAGCTTGTCACCGAATTTGGAGACTAATGTTGAAATTTGAAGTGTACTGGTCCCTGTAAGTGTTACAGGGTTTAGCTTGTGATTTCCTTTAAAAAAATGCTCTCTGTCTTTCACCCTGTTGTTATTATTTTTTTTCAAACAGATAAGGACACTTGGATACTGACACTGGAAAGGAGAATGAATTATTCTGCAGCAGGAGCCAATAATGAATGACTCGATCAATTTTTCTTTCCATGAGAAGGGAACAGAGGGAAGGGAGAGAGGGGAAGAAGTGCTAAATGTTTAATCAACCAATTGAACTAACAGGCTAAACTTTGGGGAGTGCTTTATATGATATATAGCCATGCAATTAAATAGCAGCGTGGTATTACAGTGTTACATTATATTCCATTTAATTTTCTATAACTCCTCACGATGAAAATGCAGGCAAAAGCTGATTTTATTGATCTCTCTTGCTCAAACCTACTGAATAACCCTTCAGTGGACAAGTGACTGTTTTCCTCAGGTTAGCTACATGAGATTCATCTGGCTGTACATACTGTGAGGTAATGATTTGCT
Source organism: Actenoides hombroni (assembly GCA_024336885.1). Lineage (NCBI taxonomy): Eukaryota > Metazoa > Chordata > Aves > Coraciiformes > Alcedinidae > Actenoides > Actenoides hombroni. The sequence goes on from WUAM01000395.1 coordinate 31,786,538, forward strand.
CGTGTAAATGGCTTCGCTGAGGCAGCTGCACGTCTGCCTGCTTCCCTCCTGAGGCATATTTGTGATGTCATCTTAGTAAATGTAGAGCGTGGATAGCTTGCTACCTAATTCTAAATTTTTGTCATTCTTTTCTTTCAGTATTGCCAAAAATCCACGATGACTAATATTTTTCTGAGTGCAGAAGTGAGTCACTTTAAAAAGTGGTTAAAAACCAAAGATTGATGTGGCGTTTGTATGTGTAAAATTAGTACCTTAAGCTTAAGCAGTGTCATTTTGCCACCTTGTATCAGTCTTCAATTGCTAATGCTCTCTTCATCTAAGGACCAAATATTACAGTCACACTCAAGAGTAACCATTTAAAACATAAACAAAGACAATCACTAGGTTTGAACGAATGGAGGAGGTTAAATTAACATAGAAATGCATTGCAAGTTAGGGATGTAGCTAAATATGTTCTTCAACACTCAAGGCTTTCATGAAAATCTTGATTGTTGGTCAGTTACTGCAGCACTGAAGTATTATTTTTTCATATTCCTCTCATTATAGGGAACTTGACTGGGTTTCATGCTAGTCTCAAATTGCACAAAGTTTATTGTCTTCCTTTGGTTCTCTTAGCATATCTTAGCATAGTTTCTATGGTGCACCACCAGTGTCAGTCTTGAAAGGAGCATAACCTGGGCCAAAGAAGGAGCACAGTAGGTCAGGACTGAGCTGAGCAGAAGAGCTATGGCAAAGATTATGCAAGATACATTGAGAACATGTCAGCTCCTACTTACTGATGCTAATTTGTAATTTTTATGAGTGCCATGATCAAATAAATTTACAAAAACACAATCCAGATTGCTGGGGCAGAGGAACACTGAACACAGGGCTGCTCTAACATCCTGTGTATTATTGGCCCAGAGCCACTGCCAGCTGCAACATTTTTCTGTTAGAGAGATTAAAATGCTGCTCCTGAATGCACAAAAATATTTGAACAATTGACACAATATAAAGGAATGGATATAAGGGCATAAGAAATAAAGCAGCTTTTTGGCAATAGTCTTTTTGAGAGAGTACCAGCCTAGTAAATCCTATCTAACACTTAGCAGAGCCTTAGACCTAACACTGACCTCTGCCAATACATTTGTGTGTAGATTTGATAGCCATCCCGACAGTCTGGGGTCTTGGTTTTCCTTTCACGCATCTGTTACTAACACAGCACATATTTGATGTGGCTGTTCCACTTCATCTGGGACCTGCCAAATAAAAATTCTCTTTCATTTACATGAGTAATAATACTAATAATTTGCATTTATAGCACATTGTACATTCTCTTGAAAACTGAAAGCACTTAATAAATAAGAGGAATGGAGCCTTTTAATATTTCTGAGAGGCAGTGTATTATTTTCCCTATTCAAAATTACAGAAACTATTGCAGAGAAAGTGTCACATTCAGTGTTGTGGCTGAGAGAGAAAGGCAGAGCCTTGAGGAGACTGTGAGCCCCTTGAGTGCTTTTGCCACAAAACCACCCAGCAGTAAATGAGAAAACTGCATGCACCATGAAAAGGGTGGTCACACTGAATGAAGTCAGTAGTGGTACCTATGAAATACTAAGTCATTTTAGAGTCAAAGAATTCTTATGAAATCTGTTTATTTGAAGTATTTCCCATGGGGCATTTTGAGTCAGAGTCAACCTGCTAAATAGAGTGAAATGTTCTGACTTGCATTATGGAAAAGATCAAAGCTACCCTGATTAGCAAATGTGTGAAATAACCAGGCTGTCTACAGCTCAACCCAAGAGATGCTGATAACCAGAGACCTCAGTCCTCACACCCTGCGTGCCTCAGCAGACTCCTGCTGACTCGATGCTCCTCACAGCAGCAAAGATCTTCTTGCACAAAGGCGCTTTATGGCACTGAAGTGTTCAGTAGGCTCCCTCTTCTGCATTACAAGGGTGGAGGGAGCCGTGCTGATACAAAGCTGGGTCTGTACCGTCTCAGTGCCTTGTGATGGGAACTACAGCAATACTGCAATACGTTGCCTAGTAATGATCTTTCTAGGGACTCAAAAGGCTTTATAAATTTTTAATGCTCCAAATTCATTTTCTGATAGCCTTAATACAGGTTTAGGATTTCAGTCTGTGAAACAATAGCTGGTGCATGTTCCCAGTTATTAAGGTCCTATTACATTTTTTTTGTTTAGTTTTCAGTAGTAACTCAGTTTTATTCGAGGTCACTTTTTCAACAAGAGGCATGGCAAGAGTTCTGTCAATCTCGGCTCACTATGCTGGGTTGGGCACAAGATGGGGTGATTCAGGTCTCAAGCAAATCAGTTCTAGAGTCAGTTTAATTCCCAGACCTCCCTGTGGAGCTGCTCCTCCTTTAGACCAGGGTAAGTGCAAGATAAGGATCAGGCTATTGGCATTCACAACTTCTCTTCCCAAGGATCTGTGCAGCAGAGTCTGCCTCTGCGATATGGGTAGTGAATATATCCATTTTCCTCCAATTCCAGGCATTCATTTCCTGTAACATAATTTTTAAGGAGTCTCTGGTAGTTCAGTGGAAAGAGATTGCTCTCTTTCTTTCTTTCTTTTCTTTTCCTTTCTTTCTTTCTTTCTTTCTTTCTTTCTTTCTTTCTTTCTTTCTTTCTTTCTTTCTTTCTTTCTTTCTTTC
>WUAM01000395.1:31792192-31808295 GCA_024336885.1 Actenoides hombroni
GGGGAGAGCGGGCTTTGGGCGGAGGGGGGTGGGTGGATGGGTGGGGGGGCGGGGGGGGGGGGGGGGTGGGGGGTGGGGGGGGCAGTGTTGGGGCAGTGAATAGTCATTTGTTACGGTCATTTAAGGGAACAATTTTCAGAACAGGTGGAGGTTCCTCCACCGCTCAGTAAAGGGAAACATTTGGCTCCATTGAGGTTACAGAAAAGATCACAAGGAAGTCTGTGGAGGTAGAGGCCATGGGAAATGAAGAGGTGCAGAGTGAGGGCATGCAGCCTGCAGTTCTGCGCTGCACAGATGGCAGTCCGTTGTAGGAAGGATGGGTGTTTCTTCAGGACTATATTTCTTGAAGTGCTGTGGAAATACCCTGGGTCAGCAAGGAGGCTGGAAGGGCAGGAGAGTACAGGGTACAGGAAAGCAGGTTTGGGGTATAGGTTTGAGGCTGGCATAGGTTTGAGGCTGGCATAGGTTACCCAGCCCTGGGAATAGGGCAAGAAGGTTCCCATGAGGAGAACTCCCTGTATTTGAATTTTGAGTTTGGAAGAGATTTAGACCAAAGGACTAAAATGCACAAAAAGCAGCTTCCCAGCCTGCTTAGGACAGATGATTCAGATGGGGAATCAAGGCATGATATGGGCTAGATAAACATTACCACAGACAAGTAAGGCCAGGCAGGTGGCTGGGAGGAGGCTGCTGCACAGCTGAGGTCCTTGTGCTGAAAATTACTCACGTCCTGGGTGCACTTTTATAGACTTTCAGGGAAAAAGCCTCTGATTATCTGAGTTTCCATGGAGGTCTGTGGAGGAAGACATGGTCCTTCATTTACCATCCAGCTTTACATAGCGCTAACAGCTCAGATTACATCCAGATGGGAAAATGGTGCTGCTCTGTCATTCCTTCAGCCAGTGCTCCTCACTGTGGAAACATGCTTTGCCCGTGCTCTGCTAGCTGGAACGGATGACTGGCTTAATTGCATTGCCATATTGTCACTAGCACTTGCAATAGCCACAGTCTGCTAAGTAACTAGAAGCAAGAGGAGTAGTTTTCTGTGAGGTGGATCTAGGAAGGCCTGGTAGTGTCTCACTTTTGAACTATCATCTAAGAAGGTGTGAACTCTAGCAGTTGATTTTCCTCTTGTTGAGAAGAAATGATTCATGGTTCTCCTCTATGATGCCTGAAGAGGGCAAGATGTCATAGTCTTCCCCTCAATACAGGCACTTCCCTTCCCAGTTACTTATTTTCATTTAATTTAACTGAGCATCTTCCTTCAGATCACAGTAGCTGGTCTAATCACAGATGGTTGTCATCCCCCTATCTGTGTCTAGTCTTAGACACAGTGACAGTAGTTTTGTTTTGTAGTTGTTCACCTCCAAGATAGACAAACCTGTCTGCCTACACCAGCATACTGACCACCTGCTAGCCTTCCAGCAAAGAGCTAGAAGAAGCCAAAAGTAGAAGAAGGCTGTATTCCTGACATAGCAGAGTAACAGAGTCCTAAGTAGGTGTTTGTGACCCTCCAGGGATGCTTTTTGCAGGAAAGGTACCCCAGTAATCAAATTGGCAGGAGTCCTGCTCTCAGCTCTGGAAGACACAATGGGGTTTTACTGAGAGCTGGACTTCAGAAAACTGCTATTCACTGCACTGAGAGCAATACAGGGCAATCTGAAACAAAACTTAAGTGGGAACAACCACTCTTGCTTTGTGCTTTCCAGAACGAGAGGCAAAAATGGCTCTTTTGTGTATTAATGCTCTGGATATGTGAACTACTCCCTCTGCTCTCTTTCCACTTTTCAGCTCTGTTTGCATACTATGCTACAATTATCTACAAACAGGTTTTATAGGGACAGATTCCAGTTCTGAGTATTTAAATAGTCAGACTATATTGCTGCATCTCATACAAAGAGATGAGATTCTCTTTGTTTCCATACAAAGGCAAGGAAGGGGGGTGGGAGGAGGCAAAGGAGAATGTGGGAAAGGTGTGGAAAGATGAGGAAAAAGCCACCTGGAAAGGGCAAAGGGAAATGGAATGTGCTCCACACACAAGCCTACTTTGGCTCATGAATTTAACATGTGTGTAATGTTTCTTACAAGAAGTCATGTGAGCAATTTAAACTAGCCCCTAGGCAAGTCTAATCTAAACAAGCTGCTGAGAGACAAGCTACAAATTGCAGGGTTTAATAAAAAGGGTAGGCTGGAGTCAGCAGAGCAGAGGATAAGACAGGAGGAAGAAAGGGTTAGGATAATATCAGAATGTAAAATTTGTGAGCAAATCCTAGTAACACATTGCATTGAGACAGTGAAGACTGAAAAGGAGACATTGCATTAAAATTCCGCACAGTTGAAGGTGTAAGTCATATAAGATATCCTCACATTGACTTCATAGCCATGAAGAGTGGCACAGTTCTTTTAACTCGTTTGCACCACTGCTGTATCCGTACCTTGCACTGTGTCCCTGCCATTAGGTGTCACCACTCCACAGCAGTAGATTTCCGAGGATGTAAGTCTAGAAAGTCTGGTCTAATATTGAAAATGCAGTTATTTCTTTTGTAAGGGTTCCCAGGCTACTCCTTCCTGGGTAACAAGATAAGCTACTGCAGTGGACAGAGTAGTACTGGATGAGACTGGGCAGATCCCAAATGCCTCTGTCATTTCTGGAACTGTTTGGTTTCAGGCTCTTAATATTGAGATTCATCTTCTGGGTACATTTGGCCTCAACATTGAGGCAAGGCTCTCATATGGCCTTCAGTGTGCCTCACTTGCTTTGCTTCTTGGCTTATCTTCCACTCCTGGCTAGGACTGAGCCTTTGCTGGTGCCCCGAATGAGTGATCAGACTGCCTGTGGTGCAACTTGGTTTCATGTCATCTGCATTTGTCCGACAGACCACTAGTCTAGTTGTGGATTCACAGGGCCCAAGATGAGTGGGATTAACACGGCTAGTTCTGTTTCATGTGGAAAACACTGCTTGAATTATGTTCTCTCTTCTCTGTCTCAGGTACCATAATGTTCTACAGCTTTCCCATGAGATAAGAGTGTACTACAGGGAGTTGAACACTGTTCATACAAAATCACTATTGGGAAAAGCAAATGTCATCTCCTTGGCAAAACTGAATTTGGAAATTACAGCAATATTTGTTAACTGGTGACGATTATGGGGATGATCAGTAATCCCCACTACAATTTTCATAGAGTTAAATAACTCTTTACACAGAAGTTTTCATCATAAACTGGAAACAATGGCCAGAATGTCTACATCAGCCAGATTAGGTCTGCGCACGCTTGGCTTCCTAACAAAACCTCAAGAAAACATTGTAAGTCTTTGGCTCCTTGCACCGCTGCCTGACCCCACTCCCTGAAAGCTGGGAGAGCTCCAGCCCCCTGAGCACTGTGGCCAGGGCAAGGGGATGAATTGCCAGACTGCAATCAGCAGTGTCTTTCCAATTAATTAAATACCTTCAAAAAACAAGACATCTTTGGAAATTCAAAATAAAAATTTTCTCATGTAACCAATATTTACATAGCAACATAACCAAGTGGCTGAAAGAGAGAATGTGAGTCACAATGAGGAATTAAAAATATCTGTAATCTTTGTTGATGGATGGGCGCTCTGTCACGCTAAATGCTGCCAATAAGCTCATTTCGGCCTGAAACTGTGCAGACTCATTTCTCTGATGGGACAACCTCTTCTGTACTGTAGGGAAAACTACACCAACTTAAGGAAGTGTGAGGGTCCTGTGTAATAGCCTTCTCTTCCTACTTTCCACCATCCTTCCATCAGGGGAGAAAGCAGGGATGGTTTCTTTTCTTTCCATATTCTCTTGCTTTTTAAACTAGTTATACCCAAAGAGGCTGCAGAGGCCCTGCAATGCTAGGTTCTGCCTGTAGCCCGTACGCTTTCCCCACAAAGCTCTGTAGTCCAAATCACAAGACAGACAAAGGGCAGACTACTCTCATTCAGCCAAAATTTCTAAATGAGTCACATGAGGAGTCTGTGGCAGAATCTAGATGTGCACAGTGTTCTTCACAACCCCAGTTGGCGTCTGCAACTAGAGCTACGCTCAGCACCCCTGTGTCCTTCTAGACAGACCCTACACTTACGAGTCCAGACAAGCACCTCATAGGATGTATGAACTGCCAGGGACAAAAATCAATATATCTAATTAAGAACATAATTGATTAAGAGTCTCCAGAAGCAGACTAAACCAAGGGCCTACCTCACTCAGTATCTTCTTCTTGTTTAAGGAGAACAGCATAAGAAAGATTAAGTATGGAATGATTTTTCCCCTGGAATCACCTCCCAGGTTATAGAAATCCACACTTTATAAATTTCAGGAGCTGGAAGCTGGATCCACTCAGAAATGTTTTAAAGGCAATGTCAGATCCAGGCTTCATGAGTGTTTAACTCTTTTGAACCTGTTTAGACTCCCAGTGTCCACAACATCCTGTGACAATGAGTTCCATAGTTTACATGGCTGCATTTAACTTATTTAACTGCATGAAAAAGTGCTTTCTTTTGCTTGCTTGCTTGCCTAAAATTTCACTGAGTGCCTCCTAGTTCTCCTTTTATGAGGGACAATAAATAACCATTCCCAGTTCATCTTCTCCAGACCGCTTGTGATTTTATAGACATCTATATTAAAAAATGTTTAAGAACATATTCCCTGAGCTTTTATCAATGTCTTCACATAAGCATACAACCTGTTTCATATTACTGGGTTTGAAGCCTGCCATGGCTATTGTCCAGCTATGCATTTTAGCACAAAAGTAAATATGTCCAGCCAAGCCTCTTGTGTTGTTTTATGTATTTGCCAGGCGATACTGCTTCCTCCCTTTTAGAGTTTAGTAGGAAGCATTTATTTAAAAACAAAACTGTATGAATACTACCCTCTTTGGACTGTCTCAGAAACTTAGGGTGCCTCAGACCTTAACCGGAGGAGAATCGGAAGTGTGGGAAAAAGGGGGAGAATCCTGATGGATATTGGTAGTGTAAGATGGGCAAGCACTGTGTGCCCCATGATCTGGGCTGACGGCTGGAAAATATCTCACCTGCCAGTGAGCACCAGTCCCAGAAGGACAATTTAACTCCCAGTGCCTCTTTGTGTGCACAGGGATTTGCCCCGTGATTTGAGGTTTGCTGCCAGCTGGGAATAGGCATGGGGTGCCAATATACATTAAATGCAAGCCGAAGTCAAAACTGGGTGTAGCTGCTTATTTCTAATACATTTTGGGAGGGCAGTTGTGCAGTGTGAAAGGTCATATGGAGGCTTTCCTTTCGTTGCCTCAGAGGAAGCAGAGGCTGCCCAGCATGTCTGTACCTGCTTGCTTGTCCACTTCTTTGAGGTGTTTGGTAGATTTTTAGCCTCCCTCTGGCAGCCCATACATTGGTGTAAAGTTTACCCTGTCAGAAGGTGCTCGTAAGCTAATGGAGGGAAGCAGGTAGAAAGCAAAATAATAATAATTTTAAAAAACCAAACAAGAACAACAATAACAAAAACTCTGAAAATGAAGTAAAACAGAACACCACTAAAAAGCAAAATCTATTGACTCCCAGTAGTCCTTTTTGTATTCTGGGAGTGGAAAGATCTTGAGAAGGTTTTGCGTTGTGCTTGGAAAAAACAGGAGGGACGGGAAGCCAGGGATGTTTCAAGCTGTTAAACCTGGTTTTGGCACAAGACCGCTTGCAGTCTGTCTGCACTGATCCCAAGACCCACCTCGGTGGGAGTGGCCAATGCTCAGTGGAGCTGTGGGCTCCTTGGAGAGTGGCTGGGGTATCCTCTCCAGCCCACTATGGTGCTCCCTGCAGCCCAACCTTGGCTAATGGGGGGGCAAGAAGGTGGAAGGTGCCAGTCTGGGAAGCTGGGGTGCATGCCGTGTTACTCATAAAAGCCCAAATCCTTCATTGATAACTGGTTGCTCTCTTGCCTCACAGAGGGTGTGAGTGAAGGAAAGTCCCACCAGTAGTCCTGATACATCCCAATTCCCAGAGCTTTAGATGGGACACAGCTCCCTTGGCCATCCTGGAGTTCCTGAAACCAGATCCCAGACATCTGAATGGTCTGCCCAAGGCTTCAGAGACTGTCAGACATCAGGCACTTAGAAAATAAATCTAAGTGTGTCTTCTAAAGAGGTATCTCAAACTTATTATTTTCTCTTAGTGAGACCATTTGAGCCAAAATGATGCCAGCTTCTTGTTCTTGCTAAAGAGAGCCATCTATGCTATTTCTTCAGTCCAGGCTGTGAAGCATCTGCCCAAGCATCCCAGTGAGTGCACAAGGTAAGAGGATCACAGTCTTTGGAGACGTCCCACCACTTACAAGCAGTATTAGCATGCCTGAGGGCCTGCCTGTACCCTGATATTATTCTTGTTCAGCTAGAGTTTTCAGCTCTGATCTCTTGGGCTTTCTTGAACCTTTTTCTCTGATGAAGATGGTCCTAGATAACTCATCAAAGACCAAAGGTCATATGCTGAGTACAATGAAAAATATCTCAGTCAGGCCTTTGCCATCTGAACTCAGACAGACTCAGGCAGCCACAAGTCTTTTCCTTGGCTTGGGGAAGTGTTCCACCTATTTCTGCAGGGAAACCAAGGGGGAGAAAGGGAATGGTCTGCAGTTCATGGCCCAGAACGACACTGTGCAAACCCACCCACCTCTTCTCTCTGCATGCATGGCCTTTCCCAAGAAGGTCCTGCTTCACTGTTCTGGAGCTATGCCTGCATAGAAAGGGCAAGACTACAGACATCCTGATACAGCAACATCACTTGGCTGAGGGTATGCATGGTAGGTCAAGAGTAGAAGATCAATCCCTCTGCTGAGAGGGATCAATCCCTTAAGATGGGGCATGGAAACCTGGATGGATGGGGTGTTACTTAGGTTTTTAGTGAAAAGAGTGTGTCCTGAATGGCAGACTTAATCAGTTTGCGTGTTATGTTGCATGTTATGCAATAAGTTGGGAGAGAGGCAGGAAAGCACTTCAGCCTTATGAAATAGCCATGGCAAAAAGAACTATGAGAGAAATGTTAAAGTTCCTTCCTGTGCCTGTGGTAATCGTCTCCAGTTGTTGGGGCATCCCCGTTACAGACAAAAAGGGAAGTCTGCTAGCACATTTATTTAGGGAGTCTTCCCTTTATGGCAAGAACTCCGTGTGGGCTTTGTGGGTATTCCTGCAAAGGAGCTGAGATCTCTGGGGCAAAGGATTAGGAACCAGAGACGACTGATGAAGAACATTGCAGGGAGCAACGCATCATTGCAGAGTAAATGGTGGGACTTGTTAACCAGTAGCCTAAATAAGTGAAGGCACACCTGCGTTTGAGAAATTAAAGAGGTGATCAGGCTCAGTCAGCAGGTCCCAATAAGCCCATGCAAAGCTACAGACTTGGGGAAGAGTGGCTGGAAAAATGCCCAATGGAAAAGGACCTAGGTCTTGTGTTTGTCAACACACAGCTGAATAGGAGCCAGCAGTGTGGCCAGGTGGCCAAGAAGACCAACAGCATCCTGGCTTGTATAAGAAATGGTGTGGCCAGCACAAGTTAGGGAAGTAATCAATCCCCTGTACTCAGCACTGATGAGGCTGCACCTTGAATACTGGGTTCAGTTTTGGGCCACACACTACATGAAGGACGTTTTGGTGCTGGAGTGTGTCCAAAGAAGGGCAAAGAAGCTGGTGAAGGGTACAGAGCACAAGGCCTATAAGGAGTGGCTGAGGGAACTGGAGTTGTTCAGCCTGGAGAAAATGAGGCCAAGGGGAGACCTTATCACTCTTTACTACTCCCTGAAAGGAAGATGTAGCAAGGTGGGGGTCAATCTCTTCTCCCATGTAGCAAGCAATAGGAGAAGAGGAAATGGCTTCAAATTGTGCCAGGGGAAGTTTAGATATTAGGAAAAATTTCTTCACAGAAAGGGTTGTAAAGCCCTGGAACAGGCTGCCCAGGGAATTGGTCAAGTCACCATCCCTGGAGGTATTTAAAAGACATGCAGACGTGGCACTTAGAGACATGATTTAGTGGTGACCTGGCAGTGCTGGGTTAACAGTTGGTCTTGGAGGTCTCTTCCAACCAGAATGATTTTATGATTCTACGATTCTGTGATTCTATGACAACAAACTGTGAACCAGCTGTTCACTAAGGAGTGAAGACTCACATTGTCATTCAGTGACTTGGAGAAAAAATTTGTCTTTGGCTCTTTAGATAATTCCTTTGCTTCCTTTCTCTTTTTTTTTTTTCTTTTTCTTCTCTAAAATAAAGTATCGTTTGATTCATTGCTTATTGTGAAAAAGCAGAGTTTGTTAAGTATTGGCATGGAACAACTTCATTTTCCCAGACTGACCACTGCAAGTTGAAGCCAATGCTGTTGCCAGGCAAAGTCTAGCAGAAGGGTCACAGAGGTAAATTCTGATTTAAAACCATGAGATTCTTCTGTGCCTTTCGAAGCCTTTGAAATTTGGAGGGACTGGCAACACTGTGTACGCATGTGTAGGAATGTAAACATTGCTCTAACGCCAAGACTTTAGATCACACTCCAAGTCTGCACATAAGAGGGGGCAGAAATGCAAAATCCAGCGGTTTGTGAAACCATGTGAATGTGATAAACCAGGCAGAAGAAATTAGCAAGCCCTCTGCAAGGTCAAATATGATACAGAAAGATATTGTCACACTGACTGAAAAGAGGAAAGCACATGAATGGATTGAGAGTAGCCCTGTGGAGAAGGACTTGAGGGTATTGGTGGATGAAAAGCTGGACATGACCCAGCAATATGCGCTCGCAGCCCCGAGGCCAACTGTATCCTGGGCTACATCAAAAGAAGTGTGACCAGCAGGTCGAGGGTGGCAATTATGCCACTCTACTCCAGTCTCATAAGACCCCACCCAGAGTACCGCATTCAGCTCTGGGGCCCCCAGCAAAATGAAGACATGGACCTGCTTGAACAAGTCCAGAGGTGGGCCACAAAGATGATTGGGTGCTGGATCAACTGTCCTATTAAGACAGGCTGAGAGAGTTCAGGTTGTTCATCCTGGAGTAGAGAAGGCTCTGGTGAGACATTATAGTGGCCTTCCTGTATTTAAAGGGGCCCTACAGGACAGCTGGGGAGGAACCCTTTATCAGGGAGTGTAGTGGTAGGACAAGGGGTAATGGTTTTAAACTGAAAGAGGGTAGATTTAGATTAGATATTCTTTACTGTGAGGTAGTGAGACTCTGGAACAGGTTGCCCAGAAAGGTTGTGGATACCCTATCCCTCGAAGTGTTCAAAGACAGGTTGGATGGGAATTGGAGCAACCTGGTCTAGTGGAAGGTGTCCCTGCCCATGGCAAGGAGGTTGGAACTAGATGGCCTTTAAGGTGCCTTCCAACCCAAACCATTCTGTGATTCATTCTACGACTAAGTTTTTCTTACAAAATTGTAATAAAATTTTTGCTGTTTAGTAAATATTTCTTCTCTGCTCCCATTCTTGACTAAAGACATTTGTAGTCAAGATGTGAGACTTCTGCTTTTTTTCCAAACCTTTTGGGTAATATGGTATTTTCCTACACAATTACTTAGTTTCTACTTGTTTCTCGCTCTGGTTTGCATTCTTGCTCTAAACTTGGACATGAGGAACAAATAACCACATAATTACATGCAAAGCTCTGCACCATGTCCCTGAAGAATCAAAAAAGGCTCAAAGAAGCATATCTAAGTAAAAAAAAAAAAATTTAAAAAATCAAGTCTAGTTAAGGGAAATCCCACCTACTGATGTACATATGTAGACTATTGGCCCAACAATGACCTGAAAAGTAGCCTAATTACTGCATGTTACACTAACCAGAAGCCATTGCCTCATGTGGAAGCAGGAGGAGATAGAGGTAATTGTGTGCCTCTGTTAGTGAGAGTCAGCACCAAATCTAGGTGCAATTCAATAACACATCTACCTCTAAAACAACACCCTGAGTTTATCGAGTTCAGTTTGTGCTGATCTCTGGGGAAAAGGTCACTTAAAGCTGAGCCCTGTGAAAACAAAAATGAAACCTCATCTTGGAAATCTTTAGGTACTAAGCAGCAAAGACAAAAATCCCTTTTGTGATCATGCACTTGATTCTTCAAGAAGATGAGCATCTGCATCCTATTCAAGCAAAGTGTGTATGAACATGCTTTGTGTGAAACACATAGACCATCCCTTTTATTTACATGGCGATTCTTGGATGCTTAAAAATTAGTATGAGATTGTTTGTTTGGCACCTCATGAAGCAGAAAAGACCCAATCACTCAGGAGCAGATGTTTTTTAAATTGATAAGTGACAAGATTATGAAGCTAATAATAGCTATAGATACATAGAAAACATAGATGATTTCTTCATATACTGCAATCCTCTCTGTATAATAAGGTTTTGTGTGCACTAGACTCCTCAGATGGAGAAGCATGCTGCAATTGACTGTTGGTAAATGTGAATAACATGACCAGGAAGAGGAAGTGTTGCCATCCAGGAGATTTCAAAAGATTTAGGAAAGAAAATATTTGAGAAAGCCAAAAATGCTGAGCAGGCTAAGTGGTGTAATACACATTTAACATCTAATTAACCAAAGAGTGAGTTAACTGTGTAACATCTGGATTTTGGGTGTTGAGGCAGGAATTGGTCTTACCCGAGTCTGTCATGATGAAACCCTGAGGTTGCCAGACCTCTGCATACAGTTAAATCACATCCTCTGAAGAAGAACACACTGCATGTATTGAAGTGGTAAAAATTGTGTCATAACTGTGTAGAAATTAAATGACAGGCAGTTCAAGTGGCAATTTTGAACCTAGTTACTTAATAGTGTATCCCAAAGTTGTATGTTAACATTTTCAAATATGTATTGTGGTTTTTGAGCGCTTTGGTTTTGAAATAATATGGGTGACTCTGAACGTCAGGTCTCTATGATACCTTAAACACAGCACGTAAAAGCTGAGGCTAATCTTTCTGGTGGTGTAAGCTGTGTGCATGTCTAGCAACGTGGAAGTTAAAAAAACAAAAAGAAAAAAAAAAAAAAGACAAAAAAAAAAAAAAGACTGCCAGTGCAAAAGTATTTTTAAAATGAGAAAGAGGAACTGAAAGAAATTACAAAACATATTCCCTCTAAATGAAAAGAAGGATGATGGAAATCATATTTAACAGACCATCTGACATGTAGAAATGCAGCTGTATGAAATGCTTGTTGGCTTCTGCAAGGAAGACAGGACTGGGAGACTGTGTCAGAAAACCAGAAACAAAATAGACACTCTAAAGCTGCTCAAAATAAGTTCAGGATAAACTATTAGTAAGATATTGCTCTTAAATATTCTCCATTCTACCTGTCCCAAGAAATTACTGGTCATTCATGTACAAAACTGAGCAGTTCCTTGTAAATCATTATGCTCAAATATTAAGTGCTCAATATGTTAAGAGCTACTGGAGAAAAAAAGGATATCTAATTTACCTTTATTATAAGCTAACATGGAAAGATGCCAGGCTAGGCTGGAGGAGTCATAAAACCACAGCGTGCACTGGGATTGAATGCCTGGTGGTGGCCTGGGTATTTTTTAATTGGAAGGGAGGTCAGCATCCCATCTGTCTTAGATTAGCATTGCTCCACTGGCTCAAGCTGGGCTGCAGCAATGCACAGCACCTGAATACCCAGACCTGTGTAAAGAGACGGGAAATTTTCAGTAAAAGGACTTCACTACCAGTTCTTCAGCGGCACGCTGCGCTCACAGCCCCACATCTTGCTCTGTGATGGTTGGTGTGCCAGGGAGCTGCAGGAGCCTGGGGGGGCTGGCAGGGCCATGCTGCCACTGACAAGGGTGCAGCCCCAAAGCACCCACACAAGATAAGCAGAGCAGAGATCGTGGCAGCAACTGGGGACCACTACAGCCCAGCTGTCATTCTCACGCAGCTCTTCTCCCAGGAGCTGATCCAAGCAAGGCTGGCACAGTCACAGAGCTGGTCAGTGGCACTGGCAGCCAGACTCGTCAGTTTAGGAAGAAGACTGCAGAGCTCACTGGAGTCCTTGAACCAACAGTTAGTGGATACTAATGATGATAGGCTAAAACATCTCGGATGAAGACTAGATTCTTCCAGGATACTTTTTTTGTTTGTTTGTTTATCTGATCAGGTGATTCACCTTGTGTAGGGATCAGAAGCATAGAGCAGCTAATGGTGTAAATTGTTTCAGCACCTTCTGAAGGGCAACCACATTCCTCTCTCCTCTCACCAGCCAAAAGGTTCAGCACCAGGAGCTTCTGTAAAAGAATCAAGGTGGAGTAGAGAGCTTGTATGTTTTTGATGTGTCAGTTCATCATGCTTATGCTGGATGTCCTGACCTGCAGGAAAGCTTGTGAATGATTAGTCATTGTCTGTTCCTGATATTAGCCCTTGCTGACCACTTCTAGCAACATTTGTTTGCTCTACCAGATTTACCTATTTATTGATTAGTTTCCTTCTAAGTGAGAACACAATTAGCATATTTTCAGTAGCTGATTATGTTTATGTTTCCCCCTTGGAACTGCCTAGAACAACGGTTGAGAACTTATTTTTAACTAGGCTTAAAACATTAATTTATTGCTATAGTTACTAAGTTTAAGAAAGGTGTGTTCTCTTTTTCCCTTGCCTTTAGAGTAACCCACATCAAAATTCGAAGATTCTCAGTGTTCATAAATTTGTGTTTCATTATTATTAATGACATAAAACAGTTTCCAATGTTTGCAAGCAATCTTTTGCCTTCCAGAAATCTTCTTGACAAAAGTTAATTAAAACATTTGGCAGAGTCTAGCATACATAAACCACACTTAGTTAAATACACATATGGCTACAACACACAGAGGACAGAACACACAGTTACACAGTACCCAGGGCTTGAACATGTTAAAACAAGATGCTTCAACAAGATGCTGTTAACATGCTCAGGCTGAACCTTCAGCCCAGCCCCTCCCTCAGAGCTGCTTTGCTACCACACTGTATGATAAGCAAAGCTGCAAGCAGTTTACTTTCTGGTCTGCTCTCCCGGTCATGAGGCTGATACCAGCTCTCCCCGAACTTTTGATAAGGCGAGGATAATAAAACACACACACGATGGCAAGCCAAGCGGGATGACTGGAAGCATCAAAAAGATGCAGATGAAAGCTGTGCATGGATAATGCAGTAAGCATTTGAAGAAGAAATCAGGGCAGGACTTGCACTAACAATACAGCAGTGTTTGCTCCTCCAGATTTCATGGGCACCAGCCCTCATTCAAACTTTCCTTCTGCAAATACTGCAGGAGGCATCCTGGACCACATGGGAATTCTCACAGAGGTCCAAGGTGGTACAGGCTGCTGCATCTGGGCTTGCTGGCATTGCTGCTGGCGTTCCAGTGGTGCTGGCTTCATGAGGTCAGCTTGGGTGTGACACCACTGTGCAAGTGCGTTGGAAGGATTCAGTACTGAAGGAGAAGGGAAAGAGGTTGAGCTGACCTGGAAGAGACTTAGGTGAGAAAAAGGGGGAGAAAAGCTGATCTTGTAAGATCCTACTCAACACCCTGAGTTCCTCAGTCCTCTCCCTTTTACCTTTGCCCAGGTACAAATGAGAACGACTTCCCGGAACTCTAGAAGCTACACTTCTACAGCAAAACTTTGCCTCTTGGGTCATTTGCTTGTACACTGTGAAAGCTTAATCTGAAAACAGGAACCCCGACTAAGCAGGTATGGAGTTGCTTGCAAGATTCTTTTTTATGCCTGCAAAGCACTGTCAGCATATTTCTGTTTCGAATTAATTGCTTTTGTAATCCCATATTGCTTTATGACAGCTTAAATTGCCTGACTGGATGCCAACACATATGAACTACTAAATGTTTCTTATGTCTTATTTTATGATCCATCCTGTTTTGAAATAAATTGCTTACTAAACAAAATCATTTTCCTTATGTTTCTGATGATATATGTATGTGGATTTTGAGAAAGGGAAGTGGGCATGGGAGGAAGTTCAGAAATTGCAAAAGGAAAAATGGTGTTATTTTCTCTTCTTTCTGTAAGACACACATCAACAGACCTCCTGAAACTCCCTTCCTCCTGTCTGGGTTTATCTGGGCTTGTCTGCATATGGCTCTAGTCCAGCTGGTTTGTACAAAGCTCCAGGGTGTCACTGTGGCCAACGCTCCACGTCACATCCCGTCTTCTTCGTACGCTTCTCACATTCTCATCTCAGGGTCACATCCAGATGGGACAGCTCGGGCGGTGGGATGCTACCAGGAGGCCCACGGGCTTTGCCACCAGCCCTTGAGCCCACAGAAAGTGCTTTTTGGTCTTGCACTGTACCTTACGCCTTGCGCTCCTCCTGTGCCTGCAGCTGCTAGTACCTTGCTCTCGCAGCTGTGCGCACACAGGCTGCAGATGTGCTATTTCAGGAATTGATTTCTGAAGGTGACAAAGGTTAGGTTTTACGTTACATGTCTATGGCTTCTGGCAATGCTTCTTCAAGAGTAATCTCCCTTTGTTGCCAAACTCTGCTGTCAAATTGGATCTTAGTTGTTACTACACATAGATCACTTTTTCCTTGTGCGTGTCCTCACTTGAGTGCTTGCTGCTGCGTTTGTGCGTTTGATACGAGGTCACCCATGGTACAGGATAGTTTGTTTTTAATACTCGGGTCAGGGTGTCAAATTCATCTTATCAAAACTGTTGAAGTTCACAAAGCTGGGGCGAGAGCAGAGCCCACCAGGCCTCCTGTGCTGGACACCAGGCACACACAGCCCGCACTCCTCGTGGCCGGGTGCCTTGGACTCTTGTCTCAGATCCTAATTCCTCATCCTTTCAATGTGCGATTGCCTGTAGTGCTCTTTCCCAACTTGGAAAAAGAGAAATCTGGGCCATTTAATTTACTGCTCAGGGTTTGCTCACTTCCCACGGAAGAAAGGATACTTGTGCTAAAAATGATAACAAACAAACAAATAAATAAATAAAGCCTTTTGGCACAAGGATTAAAAAGGTAAAGGTGTGTGGGGAACGTAGAAATATGCTGAAAAAGGCATGTTGGATGATACTAAGTAAATGCAAACGGGGATAATGGAGTCTCACTTGTTTTGCAACATATTCTTTGCTAGTGCCGGATACGGACAGAATGCTGGCTGGTAAGTATGAGCTCAGGCCGGGATCTGGCACAGCCTCAGGGCTTCCTGGTCTCCAAGGTTCTCTCTTTGAGGATTTAAAGGAGGGGCTGCATTACCGCAGGCCAGGAGACGGCCTTTGGCCTTCTCCCTTCCCTCTTCTGCCATGGTGGTTTGACCTGACCCTCTTCCCATTGATTCTACCTTATGGGTTTTGGTGAAGCTGGAGGTTTTTTTCCACACCTCGGTTTAAGAAAGGTGAACGCTTTTGGAAGGCTTACTTAATCCTCTGTTCAGCTGTTTGAGCCATTTAAAAATACTTTCTCAACATGTTCTTACAACTAAGCGGCTGCGCTGTAGAGCCCCGCAGGCTGCCCCGGCCTGCCAGGAGCAGGTAAGCCGGGCAGGCACTGGCTGTGCTTTTCCCCTCTCCTTCCTCTTGCAAAGCCGCGGTAACTGTCCCGAGGGCTGGGTGGCTGGCTGGCTGCAGCTTCCAATTCTCACAAAAGCGCTTTTTACCGCTGGCCTAGAGGCCACATCGGGGAGAGAATAAAGCGGTAAAGTAAAACGTTTAGGATCTCCCCGTCGGGGAATCGAACCCCGGTCTCCCGCGTGACAGGCGGGGATACTCACCACTATACTAACGAGGAAGTACCCCACAATTATTTCACCGGCTGTAGCCAGATGAGCTTCCTCTACTCACGGGCACCCCCCCCCGCCCCTTCTACAGTGGCCACCGCGTGCTGGCGGGGATTGTAGTTCCCCGCGCGCTGCCATCGCGAGGAGGGCGGAACTACGCCTGCAGGGGGGCCGGCGCGCGGTCCCCCGCCCCTCCTCGCAGTGGGCGGGGTGGCAGCCGCGCTGCCGGCTGGCGCGGCTCAGGGCAGAGCAGAGCAGAGCGCGAGCGAGCGATGGACGACCCCGGTTCCTTCGCTTCTCCTTCTTGCTGCCTCACAGCTCACTGCTCTGGGCTGCTAGAGGGAAACCTCCCTCCCTGGCTTTCCTGCTCCTCCAACCCCATCATCCTAGTACCTGCGTGAGGG